>SDVV010001908.1:0-24267 GCA_016164225.1 Gammarus roeselii
AGGATGAAAGAAGATATATAAATCACTATAAATGAACAAAATATAACTAAATTAGACCTGAAATAATGTTCTATATTGTAGACACAAACGTAATATATCCTAAATTGTATATATAACCAACAGATTGCATTGAAGATGGAAATTCAACAGAGAAGCTGCAAAACTGAAAGACCTATACTAAACTCACGAGATAAAACAAAGCAAGAAGATTAATTCTTTACCATACCCAAAACATACATTAAAAACGTGATGAATGAGAATGAACTAGCATGTAACCAAACAAACAAGAAATGTGTATAAGATACCAAGACATGCAGGCGACACAACTGAAACCTATGGTGAATACGGTATAGTACATACAAAATATAATGAAATTACCCACATCAGTCCATAACAGGGTTGAATTAACATCTCTTTAACTAAAGTAACTACGGCTAAATCGTAAAAGATGTGTCATATATACATATAAAAATACCACAATGATGCAACAACGGACCCCCTTATGCCTGAAATAATGTGGAAGCTGCAAGCCTAAGATACCCTAAAATACCTCAAACTGTATGAGTTAACTGATCGAAATTCCGAAACACTAAAAATTCAACATAAATCAACCGATCACTACTAAGAATATATAACATAATATTTTAACCTACAGTCAATCCATATTGTTCAGGTATTATCGCTATTGGAAAAACGCGTCAATGGAATACTGATATAACTGTTTCAAAACGGGGTAATGCAACATGGGGTAGATAGATTCTTGACCGTAGGTGCTGCATCATCCCACAATGCATACTTAAACTCGCCAATAATCATACTAGTAGTCCATACTAATCCTATAGATAATATATACAAATGAAAATAAATAGATGGGAAACACAGAACTTTGCCTGCAATCCTATCTTCAGGCTGGTACAAACACTAAGGCCGCTTATTGAGTTATAAGACATGCCAACCACACTAATCGTATATAAGAATATATAGTGATAAATGAACAAAACATACAAAATAACTCAAGCCCCCACCGCTACGAACCCAATCAAGCATCGATTGAGTCATTTATACCACAACTAGATAAGAAAACACACGTATATGTCCACATAAAAAATATAGAAATATAATCCACACAGAAATATATAACGATATATACACTCACAACGTATCAAACGTGACACGGAAACAAATTTATAAGACAAGGAACAGGTAAGAGCAAACTCAGATAATGTTCCAGGAGCACATCCAACTTTTTGCCTAGGGGATCCCTACGCCCCGCCCCCACCAGAAATTTGGAATAACACTAATCCTACCAGAACCGAACAAATATATATAACGAGCAACAGTTAGCGTCCAATTAAACTCCACTACAACCATCTAAAGAAGAAAAAACATATAGATAAATATAATATATATCAAAATACAGAACAAATTAAAATGTTCATAACATAAACCTTGCCAATCAAGGGCGCAAGCCTGTTTCTATCCCGCCGTTCCCCTTCCGAACCCCTTCCGGTCTCCCCCCTCGTCCGTTAGCTGACTTGGGGCACCAAACCAGTTCCGGTACCCTACGCTCCCGCCCCCCGTTTCTGCGCGCACCCCCGTACACTCGGTGAGTCAGGTTGCATGCATCGTGTCCTACCCCCCAGCCCACCAAAATGACTCTAGAATGCCGTTTTTGCTCCACTTACTACTACTTATAGGGGCAGTTGATCGTACACCTGGGATATCAAATGAAAACTTTCCTCGGGCAAACTGCTGCAGGTCTTTTCGTTCAGGTCGAACAACTGATTCAAACATCGGCAACGGTATCCTTTTCCGAGGCTCATTAGGCTTCGGTCGTGGACGCTGTGCATACCCTCAGCCACTTTTCATGAGGCTCATATTGCGTTCGAGCGAACTGTTTTTTGCGCAATCTCAACTATCTCTCCACATGGGATATGGAATTAGACTGGCGGCTAAGGTTGGCTCGCACGAAGGCGCTTAAGACCAAAACGACTGTGGCTAGAGAAGGGCGATAATCAAGTGGGACCGAGGAGTTTGAGCCCCTAAATAATACAAAGAAGGATCTGCTTCAACTATTGGCAACATACAGTAGCTTGGAGATATTTGGCAATCGCTAATAGTAACTATTAAAAACATATCAAACCCAGAAAATCTGTTGCCCATGAACACAAAAAGAGAAGTCCTTTTATATTTGGGTGGGGATTTGCTCAGGACTGGGTATATGATGCAACTGAGAAAGACCTGGAGGATGTACGAGACCACTCTGCTGACACGAATCCAGGAGTAATGACTTCCTTGCAAAAGATAAACATGAGCTTAACCCCGTTCAGGCTACTCTCACTACACTAATTGACCATGTGCACAGTCTCGTCGCCGACTCTGAAACAACTATATGAAGATTTCAACGAGTTCGATGCTTACATATCAGTAGTTAACTCCATTTTGAAAATTAATGGAAGTACTGATTACAACCTCCTAGTATCCAAACCAAGGCGCTTAAGGCCAATACGACTGTGGCAAGAGTAAATGTCCCAGGTTAATAAACATATATATGAATAACCTTTTATTTTTCTTGGAGTCTGAGTTAGTAGGAAAGTTATCATGACTAGGATTTTTCTACTCACTTTGCGAGATGATCCTCATTAACTCGTTTCTCAGGTCTTCCTGGTGCTACTCCTCTAGGGAACGATACTTCCCTTAAGCCCGGAAAGTAACGAACGTGGAACGGTTTCTCTTGTATAAGGGCAGTTGATCGTACAGTTGGAATACCAAATAAAAACTTTCCTCGGGCGAACTGCTGCCAGTCTGTTCAATCAGGCCGAACAAATGATCCAAACATTGGCAACAGTATTCATACCCATGGCTTATCAGTCTGCTTCTAAGCACCATTGCGTATGCCTCTGAGCACCTCAGTCTACCTCTAAGCACCTCATTCTGCCTCTAAGCACCAGAGTCTGCATCTAAGCATTACTGCGACCTGACAGTCTGCCTCTAAGCACCACCGCGACGTGACGTGCTTCCCTACCCCTCAGTAGGAAAAAAAACAATGTCGAAAGAAAATCATTAGTGAGAATTCTACTGATATAAAGTGCTATATAAATTTCTCCCCATTTGCGATATTGCTATTAGTAGCAGTGTGTTTATTACTGATTGCTATAATGGTTATTGGTGTTAGAATTTATCACAGTGTTGTCACAAAAATTTGATTTATGAATTTTTATACATATTAAGAGCACAGTGAGAAATTATTAAGTGCACAGTGACAAGCACTGAAACCTAACTTAAATACATGAAAAGCCACTGTTGTTCTGAATTTTACCAATTGAAATTAAAGTGTCCTAATATACAATTATACTCATACCATCATCAAACAAAGTGTACAAATAGCAGCCGCGCTGGTGTATTGGAGCAGTTGACTGCATGAGAACTAACACAAGACTTCCTGGACTGGAAACGAGGCAGGCCCAGAACAAACCTTTCTTTCTTCTCAAATCGCCTCCACTATGCTGTTTTTCGTAGAAATCAATCTGCAAATATTAGAAGTCACACTTTCAAACAACAGGCACGGCATAGTATCAATCCAAGTAGTCGGTGAACATATAAAAATGTCAAATCAGTCTCGTCTATCGCCCTTCTAAAAGCAAGGTTGCAGATGATATCCATCTTTACAACACACTCGTCGATGTTGTCCCAATACAACACAGTATTGGCTTGGCGACTTCAATTTCCCCGACATTGATTGGGAAACAGACGAATGCACTGCCACCGGCCAAAGTCTGATTGATTTTGCAGACGATAATTTCATGACCCAAATCGTGAAGACACCTACAAGAGGTAGAAACATTCGTGATCTCCAATTTAGTGCAAGTGACTCTCATGTCACGAACGTCAAAGTAGGCGAACCACTCGGAACTAGAGACCACAACTGTATCCGTTTTTTGAGAGAGCTCGAGTTGAAAACATAAACAAACTGCGAAAAAGTCCCTAACTTCAGATTAGCTAATTTTGATGGCTTAAGAGAGTCAATGGCGTCAGCTAATATAACCCTCAGACAAGATGTCAATAAGACGCTTGACTTTTTCTTAACTACATTTACATATATTGAACATGAGCATATCCCACGCAAAAAACAGGCGAACAGCAGTCTATCAGCCCATGTACTGGAAAGGAGAATTGCAGCGCCTTCATTCACGAAAGAAAGCAAAGCATTCGATAAAGCAGAAATATCCACATGACGCCGTAGCAAAATATGAATACAAAATTAGTGGACGAGATCTAAAGATGGTCCTGAAACGTAAGAAGAAAGATTATGAAAATAAAATTGCAGCCATGGTCAAAACTAATCCAAACATTTTTTTAGTCATATCTCGAGCAAAAAAAAATCAAAATCTGTAATAGGACCTCTTGGGAACGATGTTGGTCCGACACCAAAATGAGTGTTCTAGTTATTGAATACTTTTGTTCTGTATTTACGTTAGAGAAACAGGATATTCCTAATCCTGAGAATATCATAACGGCAAAGCGAATTGAAGCCCTCACCACAGTGAACTTTTCCCCCGCCGAAGTTATTAAATATCTAGATAAATTGAAAGTCACCAAATTTCCAGGTCCAGACCAAATTCATCCCAGAATTCGAAATGAGATTAGAAACGAAATTGCCGAACATTTATCAAACATTTTCACCCAATCTCTCACAAATGGCACCTGCTCCTCTAAATGGGAAGAGGCCAATGTTACCCTAATTTCAGTCATTGGCAAGTTCATGGAAAGTTTGATAACGGATAAAATCACAAAAAAATAGAATCAAACGAATTGATTGGCAACTCCCAGCATGGTTTTAGACCCAATCGTTCCTGTCTTATGAATCTGCGACTCTTTTTCAGGAATATCATCGAAATTAACGACAAAAATCTTCAATCGATATCATTTACCTTGACTTTCAAAATGACTTTGATAAGGTCTCCCACAAGCGCCTAATTAGTAAAATGCACACCATCGGTATTCGAGGCGAGCTTGACAACTGGATAAAATGCTGGCCTACGGACAGACGGCAGCGAGTTGTACTTAACGGGGATTCCTCCCCCAGGGGTAATGTTACAAGCGGCGTGTCTCAAGGATCCGTGTTAGGTCCAGTTCTCTTTATAATATTTATTAACGATCTTGATAGCAACGTACTCTCAAACAATAGCAAGTTTGCAGACGAAACTAAGATCAGAGATAAAGCGCAAACTGAACTAGAGTGTCAGCAGATCCAACTAGACTTGAACAAAATTGTTTATCGGTTAGAAAAGAGGCAAATGAAATTTAATGTAGACAAATGCAAAGTTATGCACATAGGTCCTCATAACCCAAACACGAATATTCAATGTCAGGAAAGAAACTCATTCCCGTCAACGAAGAGAGAAATTTAGGTGTCATCATTAGCAACGACTTAAAAAGCAGAAAGCAATGTACCGATGCTGCCAAGAAAAGCAACAAAATTCTTGGTATAATATCCCGCACTATCTAGTACAAAAACCAACACAGTATGTTCAAGTTATTCAATGCATTTGTTAGACCGATCCCGGAGTATGACGTACAATTCTGGTCTCCATCCCTTAGATAAGGAGTTAATAAACTTGAAAAGGTTCTACGTAGAGCTACAAACCCATCCCCTCGCTGCGGAATAAATCGTACGAAGACAGCCTTCGTGAACTTAATTTTTATTCGCTAGAGAAACGTCGAGTCAGAGGTGACATGATAGGAGTGTGGAAGATTATGAAGGGTAAGGAAAACGTCGACCGAGCGAGCTTTTTCACTCTAGATACAAACGGAGTGACTAGGGACAATGGGTACAAAATCGTTGGGAAACGTTTCTCACTCGACATCACGCGCAATTTCTTCACGTATAGATTTGTCGATGAATAGAACAAACTTCCAGCAGAAGTTGTAAACAGCAATACAGTCGAAACGTTTAAGTCGAGGCTCGATAAGTTCTACATAAATCGCCGATAAATAGCTAAGCCGTTTCTTTTCCTGTTGTTATAAAGATAAGAAATGGCACACGAAGCTCTCATAAAAGTTTTACTTCAAAACTAATCCTCTTGCTATCAAAGGCAACCTAGTTTGAGCCAATAGGCCTCCTAGACGTTGTACTAAAGAACTAACCCTCTTTGTATCAAAAGGCAACCTAATTTGGGCCAACGGGCCTATTGTTGTCTTCCTACACATGTAAACACTTGTAAACTCCTTCGTCCAGACAATTTTCGTCAGTGTCACGACACGGAAATGTGTTGAACAATTCTAGGTTTCAGCTGCAACAAGACTTACTTTGCAGTACATTTTAATGGTGACTCTAACATAGACAGGAACAGAAAATGTGTACACTGTCATGCAAATATTGCATCAGAGGCGAAATACATTGATAATGAACGTTACGTTGCACACTGGAGCAGGTCATAAACATAATGACGAGGCAGCTGGAAAAGCCGAAGCTAAATTTGCCTGTAAATACTGCTGGTAGGAGCATCCACCAGGCTCACCCACACTCCTCTGTGAAAACCCTCCCACGCCTATCGCCTTCTTCTCCACTGACTTCCTTCCAAGCTACCTCCCCCGATCACCCCCTCCTCTCACCTTCCGTTGCCCACCCCTCTGACCTCCCGCTGCCCGCCGGCTCCTTTTATCTCCCGCTGCCTACTCCATCTTTTCTTAGTGAACATCACCCAAGAAACTCCTCGTCGACCCCTGCTCCCTTTTCATCCTACGACCTGCGAAAATGACAGCTAGCAGAGAAATGGGTGGGAAGCGGCCAGCGACAGAAACAGTAGAGGAAGGAGACTGCGGTCCAACACAACGGAAAATACAGTCCAAATTTAGAACTCGTACGACCCTCTGAAGCAGGAAGAAATTGGTTCCGTATGCTTCCTCGTTGGCGACAGTACAGTGAAACACCAAAATAGAGAGTTCAAACAGCGGAAGGCGACTAGAAAAATGCTCTGTCGTGCCCGTTCCACTGTGCAAGCCCTCACTAACCAAGTACATCAATCGCACTGTGGAAAAGTTAGCCAACGAAGAAGGACTATGCTATGTAAAGACTGAACCTTTACATGAAGGAAAACCTGAACTATTCCAGGGTGATGGATGGCATCTCAATGCGCGCTGAAAAACGCAGTTCGGCATCCTACTCAGTGATGCAGTAGAAACGTTTCACAGCAGGATGAGCACAGGAAGAGGATCGGGAAACCACGTCACCCAAGAAATGAACGGAAACTCCTAACAAGGGAGCAAAATGAGCGAAACAAGGAGCAAGAATTCGTGCAGCTACCGAGGCAACAGCCGGGAAAAGAACTGGGTCAGGCAGAAGAACTGGTGCAGCTCAACAATTAAAGACATGTCATTCAAAACTGATATAAGTGGAAAAATGAAAGTTCTACTTGGAAATGTACAGTCACTATTGCCCAAGATGGATCGTCTTCAAGCTATAGTGGAATCTCCAGGCAAAAATAGGACTTCAAGGACTCAGGACCTACAGTGTAGAAAAACCTTCTCCAAGCAAGAGAGGTGGAAGGTCAGTGCTTTATGTCAAAAAAAAATCGTCCAAGACTTCGCAAAGCAACAGCAACCACATCTAATGAGGTAATCCATGTCGACATTATGCACTCTGATGGGATAATACTGAAAACTGTACTAGTATACCGAAAGCTAAGAATAACGGTAGGCGAAGAAGACGTTCTCTTTGACGAGCTGGACAATTTTATTTTTTTCATCCCATGAGAGTATCTTGATGGGGGACTTCAACCTACCTGAAATCAATTGAACAACCATGGAAGCTGCATTACGGGGCGGCAGGTTGATGCAACTCGTCAATAATAACAACCTAAAACAGTACGTGGAAGAACCAACCAGAGGGAATAACATCTTGGACCATGTTCTATTGACTGAAGAACAACTAGTTGAACTGGTAACAGTTAAAGAAAAAAATAGATGATCACCATACTATTGAATTCCAAATCACAGCAAACCAAACAATGCGAGAATAATCAGCAAGGTATAACTACAATTTTCGAAGAGCTAATTTTGATAGCTTGAAGGACAAAATCACAAACATGGACTTCGAGTACCAGTTCGATTGTAGGACCGCCGATGAATGCTTTGCGTATCTAAGAGATAGGGTGGTGCAAGCAAGTAAGCTATACATCCCTGAGAGAAAAGTAGAGATAAACAATTCCTCTTGGCTAAATGATTAAGTTCAAGAAGCAATTGCTAGCCGAAAAAACATTCTGCCAAGTTCACGAAACCAATCCAACACCGGAGTCAGAACGAGCGCATAAGCGAGATGGTTGAAGAGTGACAAGATTGGTCAGAAGGGCCAAAAGAAACCAGAAAAAAAATGTTGCTAAATCGTCTAAGCGAAATCCAAAAGGATTCTATGTATATGTGAATGAGAGACGTGTTGTCCGTGACAGCATTGACCCTCTAAGAAAGAGTGCAGGTGATCTAAATTCAGCCGATGCCGACATGTCTATGATACTCAATGAATACTTTGTAACCGTCTTCACAGATGAGAACATTATTAATATTCTATCAGTCAAACTGCATAGAGAAGTGCAACCGTTGGAAAATATTACTTTCCTCGTTGGTGAAGTAGAGGAACAACTCAGCAAATTAAATATTTATCAATCTACAGGACAAGATGACCCGCATCCGAGAATGTTTCGGAACCTCTCCGAAGTCATAAATAATCCACTGTCAGAGATCTTCAACAGGTTTATGACTACTGGAATTATTCCAGAAGACTGGAAAACCGTAAACATCACAGACATATTCAAGAAGAGTAGTAGGCAAGAACCAAAAAATTATTGACCAATCAGTCTCACATCTGTGTTCGTCAAAACCTTGGAAAGATTAATAAAAATAAGTATAATATGTCACCTCGGGAGAAACCACCTCATCAAGGTAACCAAACATGACTTCAGAAGCAAACTTAGCTGCCTGTCCAATCTCCTGGACTTATTTAATAAGGTCATTGAGATATACGATGAAACCAACGCTGTCAAATTTTATTTGTCTCGACTTTTAAAAAGCGTTTGATAAGGTCCCCCATGAACGCCTACTTAGGAAGGTGGGGGTGCTTGGCATAACTGGAAACGTGGCCAGGTGACTCCGAAATTAGCTCACGGGCCGCAAGCAACGGGAGTGTATCGTACAAGGAAAATGTCAGTGAGCTACGGTAACATCAGGTGTACCCCAGGGCAGTGTTCTTAGGCCCCTTCTCTTTATAATCTATATAAATGATCTCGACACCGACATCGTTAGCAAGTTATCGATATTCGCTGACGACACTAAACTCTGCCACAAAGCGGACTGTGAAAAAGATCGCATAACTATCCAAATGAATCTTAAGGAACTAGTGGACTGGTCTAATAAGTGGCAAATAAACTTTAATATTGAAAAATGCACAGTTATGCACATTGGATCACAAAATCGAAATTCTGCTTTCGCAATGGCAGACCAGCATATAAATGAAGTAGACCAACAACGAGACCTTGGAATATTAGTCACTAAAGATCTCAAGTGGAAAAACCAAGTGGAAGCTAGCTACAAGAAAGGCAACAGAGTCCTTGGCTCTATATCCAGAAACTTCCACTATAAGTCCAGGAACATTGTGCTTCCGTTATATACTTCAATCGCCAGGCCCCAAATGGAATTTGCAGTACAATTATGGTCCCCTCACCTAAGAGGGGATATTAAGAAAATTGAATGTGTTCAGTAACGAGCAACAAAAATGACTCCGCAAAGACTCGACGAGCTTAAACTGATTTCACTTGAAAGAAGACGACGTAGAGGTCAATAATTGTAACCTTCAAATACCTAACCGGGTTTACTAGCAATTGCTCTGAGGGCCTCTTTGACCGTGATTATAACCCAAGGAACAAAAAATAATGGACAAAAACTGCTGCTAAAACCATTTAGGACATCAGTGGCTAAAAACTCATTCCCAATCATTATACAAACAATTTGGAACCGCTTGAAACATGATGTGGTTAACAGTAATAACGCAAACACATTTAAAAACCGGCTCGACAAACAGTGGTAGACTAATTCACCCTCTCACTAAGCATTTGGACCTGTGTGGCCAAGGTGGCAACAACCTTTATTGGAGCCTTCAGCATCCGTCAGCCCATAAACGATGGGCCCCTCCTCATCTAGGCTAGGCTAGCTGAACTGCAAATTCAATTTTGGAAAACTGCTAGAACAGACTCTTCAGCCCATTCCAGGCCTACTACTACTACAACTACTACTACATAGATGCAGTAGATAAACTGCCTCCTTTCCTGCGACTGGGTTCAGTAAAATGATTCTGGGTTAAGAGCAACTAACAATGTTAGTACAAGGGTTGGAGTTGTTCCAGAATGCGTAAGTTTACCCTCGCCACTTTTATCGGCCAATTACTCAATCATCCTCACGAAATTAGAAATCAAGTAACTTTCGAGGGTAAGACTTTGCCATTATTTTGCTCTTTGTAGCATTTCAATATATGTTTTTGGTTGTAATGAAGAACCTCCTCAGTTGGTTCCTGATACGGATCAAACGATATGCAGGAAACATAGTTTGAAGAGAATGTAAAGAACCAGTGAGGGTTTACGTTTGTCATAGAGTAACTCAGACCCTTCCTGATGCAAACCCTTCCTGCTGCGAGGGGAGTTTTGCAAATGTAATACAAATCCACTGCGCAATGGATCACGTTAACATCACACGCGTGTTGTCCTACCGGTTGAGATATATGTGTTATTTTTTCGTACCTCAAACGGAATGGGCCAAACTGGTTTGCAACGACAGAAATGAATAGTCCAATTCCATAGAGCTGAGTGAATCATGGCTAAACATGGTCCATGCTTATTGACGTCTCGTCCATTCAGTTTAGCTACTGTAAGTCATATTTCGTGACGCTCACGTCCATGATCTTGAACCGATACCCATGGCACAAATTCGTTTGCGCATTTAAGGCCCCATGCCCCAAATAAGTAACTTCTATATGAACAAAACGGGCCGGTGAAGGAATAAGATATGGCTGAATTAGCGGTGGAGCAGGGGTTGGCCGGAGTCAGGCGGGCGGGACCTGATGTGGGCGGAGTCACTAATAAGGCAGGCGGGCGACGCGAAGGGGTGGAAGAAGGCGGGGGGCTTTCGGCCCATGCTTTAGAATATATATATGCGGAAGGTTTATGCTATGAACATTTTTATTTATATTAATTAGGAATGTTTATTGCATCTGTATTGTTTTTTTTCTTCATTAGAAGGCTGTATTGGAGCATACCTAGTTACTAACTGTT
This sequence comes from Gammarus roeselii, assembly GCA_016164225.1. Lineage (NCBI taxonomy): Eukaryota > Metazoa > Arthropoda > Malacostraca > Amphipoda > Gammaridae > Gammarus > Gammarus roeselii. Next base: position 11,316 of record SDVV010001908.1, read on the forward strand.
GCTCATTCAATATATTTATTCGTTTCTGGTTGGAATATTGTGATAGCACATTTCTGGAGGGTTGGAGTGTAATGATCCCCTAGGCAAAAAAAATAATGCGCTTAAAAAAAAATTAGGTGAGATTGCTCTTACCTGTTATTTGGGTTGTTAACATTGTTTCCGTGACGTGATTGCTATGTTTGAGTGTTTTATATCATTATATAATTATGTCTGGTTTAATGACTATATAAATTTTTCTGTATATATATGTTTGTATTCTTACCTAGTTGGGTATAATTGACTCATTCGGTGGTTGGTTGGTGGGTTCTTAGCGGTTGGATGCATAGTTAAAGCCTGTTGGTTGGATTTGGGGAAACGTTTATGTTTTTCATCTATTTATATCATATGTATATAATTTATATATGAATAGTATGGTTTATTAGTTTGGAAACTGGCGGGTTGATGTATATATTTTTTATAATGCAGTAGCTTCGTTATGAGAATCTATCGACCCCCTAACGCATTATCCAGTCTTGGACCAGATATATCGGTGTTACCATGTATCCGCATGTGGCAAATGGACCATTATCAAGCATATGTAGACTGTTCGGGCATTCATATCTCAATTTTTTTATTGCGAATATCGGTTGAATGCCCTATAGCGAGAGTAGCTGAACGATATGGGTTTATTGTAAGGTATTATTGTGTGTTATATATATTTAGTAATGATCGGTTGATATATCTCCAATTTGTATTGTTTTCGGAATTTTGAATAGTTATCTCATACAGTTATAGGATTTTTTTAGGATATTTTAGGTTTGCATCTTCCATGTAGCACAATATTTCAGGCATAATTGGTCTGTTATTGCATCATTTTGGTATTTTTATGTACATATATGACATTCTGTTACGATTAAGCCTTGGTTACTTTAGTTAATGAATATTTAATTTAACCCTGTTTTGGTCTGAGTTGGATAATAATTTAATCAGATTTGTATATACTATAAAAGTAAAAGTATTCCATATTATTTACTATTCTTTACTCTAGCGGATGTTGCTCGCATGTCTTGGCAACTTATTCACGTCAGTTGATCGGCTGGTTACATGCTAGTTTTTGTTCTCGTACTCCATGGTTTTTAATGTATGTTTTGGGTATGGTGGAGAATTGATTTTCTTGCTTTGTTATAACTCGGGCGTTTTAGTATATTTCATTCAGTTTTGTATGTTCTCTGTACTGTTTCCCTCTTCGATGCAAGGTATTGCGTATTTTATACAATTATGGGATTATTAGGATATATTACGTTTGAATATGCATTGTAGAACATTATGTCAGGTATAATTTAGTTACATGTTGTAAATTGTTAGTGTTTTCTATATATTTGTGTACATCCTGGAACAATGTTTGACGTGGACATTATTGATATAGAAGAATCGATTTGGTACAGTCTTGGTCATGTTGTTAGCTTATTGTATGTTTATTGTAGGACCATACTTCAATGTTTAGGAGGAGTTAGAGAGTCCCCTAGGCAAAAGCTCGTTGTGTTTACGTTTATTTGTATAAGTAGACCGATTTACTATGATGGAGACCCTAGTGTATTACAATTTTTAATGTTAATTAGAGCAGAGTAGAGAATTACGTTGTTATTTTATTGATGTTGTAGGATTTTTCCACGATAATCATATAGATGTAAGTTTAAGAGGTGTAAATCCGTACTGCATCTTTGTGGAATTTCGTCATTGAACCCTAGCAAGTGTGTGGTTTAACGTTTTAGAAGACGACTTACTGGATGGATGGGTTTTAGTGTAGAGGCGGCTTACACTCTTTGGTAGTCATTTGGACTTCATCCATGTTCAACGGGAATTTGTAAGTTCTTGTGGATGGCGGTCTTAAGTTACATGAGGTTGTTAGAGAGCTCATGCGACAAGCTGCTGATCGTTGTAGTGATATACATAGGTCGTCAGTGAACAGATGCCCAGATTTTCATTTCCGCACCCTTTGAGACTCATGGTATCGTAGGAATATAACTGTATTAGAAATACATTATCCTAATTTCATGTAGTGTTGAGTATAAACTCACTTAATTGGATGTAGTGGCACACAATATTGGTATATTTTACCTCCTGTTGTTGGACATGTGATACTGTTTTGAGTTATCGTGAAGAACTAATCTGCAGGATTTGGATAAATTGATACTTTGTAAATACTCCATTAGTTTAATGTACATCTCAATTATGTTATCTGCTCGCATGTCTTACTAGATGCTTATTTCCGCAGATCTTACTTCTATGTTTGTGATACGTTTGGAGGGGTCGCAATCCCTGGCGCTAAATTCTTTTATAGCTAAAGTCGGATCAACCCCTATCATCTCCGCCTACTGCCTTATCAGCCCCAAGTTGTTCCGACTACCTACCTACGGTACCATTTTTTAACAGCGAACATTCATAGCGTTCCTCAGTCACACCAGCCACTGTCATATCTGCCAGTGTCATTCCGGCGAAAATCTGTTTCAGCCCACGTCAGAATCAGCCACCAGTCGCACCATCTTACCGGTTATCACTTTAATGAAGCTTTTCCTGACCAACCTAACCTAGCCTAGGGTACGTGTTTTTATCCTGCGGGGCAAAGGTACGTATTTCTAACCCGCGGGGCAAACATACGTATTTTTGTAGGGTACGTAATGCCGTTTTTAAACCTGTTAGGTTGGTACGCCTGTTTCGGTGTAATGACAGTGGCGGATATGACAGTGGCAGATTTTGAAGTGGTGGAAAATGCGTGTGGGCTGAATCATCGTTAGGTGGAAAGCACGTGGGATGAAAGATTTTTAGCGGTTATGACAGTATCCGGCCATGACAGTGAGGTGAAGTGAAGTGGAAATAGTGCGCGTGTGCGGGAATAATTTTAGCGCGAACGCTGGGCTCTCGTTTGGAGCGTATACAGTTAGCAATTATTGATTAATTCAGGCTTCATTATGAGATTTCGTTCCAATTCAGAATATCCAAGTCCAGTAATATCAAATAGTTTCAAGTAATGTTACGGGATCGCTCGTTGGTAGACTGTAGAGTTTAAAACGAGTATGTAAACTTGCCACATATGTCAGGGATTGTAATGGGTGATAAAGCGTTAGCAAGTTCTATGTATGATTTTACTGTTAGAATAAACGTTTTGTTGTAATGTTGGATTTGTTGCTCCTGCCATTTCCGTCTATTGTAACGAATATTGAATATATCCACTCAAACATTTTACTCTAGGTCTGTGATGTGAGGTCCGCAATCAACATGATCTAGGATATGTCTAACGTGCATAATTAGCGAAACATATATCAATGTACGACAACATACTGTAGATCACATATCAATGAATGTGAAAAAGGTTGCCATACACTGCCAGATGCATTAATCTTTAGGCAAAATTGAACCTAACCAGCCTCACCAATAATTATATATTTTCATTCAAGTTTGATGGTTATTTATGATATCTAGTCATTTTTATGTGCAATATACAAATCAAATTACTACACATGGATCTTGTTTATTAAGCTTTTATAGTATCACACACCATGTACACATATACACACATTTATACGTATATGCCGGCATATGTCGGCAACGATGCCGACACCACGTAGGCATATACAGTACAGGGCCGGTGCCGACATATGCCGGCCTATGCCGGCACAATCTAGGCAAATGCAGGCACAATGTAGGCGTATACAGTGTCGATGCCGGCATATACCGGCATGATATAGGCGTATACAGGGTTGATGGCGGTATATGCCGGCATAACGCAGGTGTATAAACATACACACATTTGTATGCATATACAGCAGGGTCGATTAACATCTGTATCATTATAGATCTGATCTGTGATTTTTTTCCATTTGAAAAAAGTCCCTTGCTTTTGTTACAAGATATTTAATGTGGGTCAGCTTCATGGCTTGTTAGGGTGAAAGATTTTTACTCATCCTAACCTAACCTAATCTAATTTAAACCAGGAATATAATGTCTTCGTTCGAGATTTCCTGCTTACATATGATACTTATTCATTGATTTATGATATATTCATATCCATCCTCTCTATTTGTCTCTAAATTTGATCTATCCGCTGCAGTTTTGATACACACTTCCAATTTTGATCTCACAAACTTCATACATTTACATACGTAAATTGCATCGTTTTGTTTGATAGTTAAAGCTACTTCCATATGATTCTTGATTTATTACATGTTATTCACACCCATGAAAACCTAACCTAACCTATCCTTATGTATGGTATTCAATCTTTGAAATATACCTATGAAGCCCTCCACACGACTCAAAATACTACTTCAACGTATATGTTATTTCGTTATCACTCTCGACCCGTATGTTTTAGCAGAGAGGTCCCATTTTCAGACTTGAATGGATTGAATGTTACAAGTAATTCCTATTTGTACACAGTTTCATACAAACGGATACATGGCCTCACACTATGTTTTCTTATCTTTACTTCAATATCTCCTGGCACTACATCCTTTCACGACTTGCACCCTTGCTTTACCTTTTCTTTCCTACAATTTTCTTATTCTTGACGATGACTTCGTTTCAGATGTCGCCACACATTGCACGTGGATTTATGTTTATTCAATTTTATTTCTTTTTTGCACAGATTACAGACCCCCGTTACTCCATCACTTTCGGACGAACGGTGCCTCTAGTTATACCCCATCCTTCTACAACAGAATCACAAACTTGACTGAGCAAAATCTGATCGGATCGGACTCATACCAATCTGTATAACATCTAGATCATTCACCCCCCAAGATAGGTTTTATTGCAATGTTTGAATTTGTGATGAGCGACATTTTGAGTTTCGTTTCATACCTTGAAACATATTCTTCTACAGATTTCGACAATTCAATGGTACCTTCGACTTTGGTATGGTACCTCCGACTTTGAGTTTAGGATAATATAAACATTTAATACAGATTTCAATGTTGTATTTTTATTTTTATTGGCAATATGTAAAGACCTTGCTTGCATAATCAATCTACTCCCGGGACGACCACGACAAACGACTGACGAGGCAGCGGATGCTGCCTCGTCAGTAGGAAGCAGCATTCGCTGCCACGATTTCAACGAGGCAGCGAATGCTGCTTGCTTTTGTATCAGACGTCTTTAGGATTATTAAAAACATTGTTCCTCATTGTTCCTAGGAGATTAAATATTTGTATTTTTTGTTTTATTGGCGGTTCCGGGACAGGATGTAAAATGATTTTTTGAAAGCCTCTCATTCAGCAGAGGCATGTATGATTCCAAAAGGGTCTGAAATTCTTTGGCACATGGAAAGTTATGACGTGCATTTTATCCCTCTTCTTCGTTCTTTAGACGAGTAACTTCCGCCAGAAGTAATTATTTTCCCTGCCTTTCAAAAGACGCAGCGGTCCGCCACTCCCACGGCACAGAAGCTCAAAAGCTTTATAACGTCCATCAAGACGTTGGTGCTCACTTTGCAGTTCACATTAACCGGTCCTGCAAGTGATGATGACCTCGCCTCAGCTCCTTGAATTTGTCTGTCAAAAATGATATGAGTCATTATTAAAAAGTGTTCGGCTGATGGCTTCCGAAGACGCTGACATGGTAAATTGATAGTCTGAGGGGAGCAGAGAGTGTGTGATTTTGAGACAATGTATAGATGTGATGTACACTTTTCATCTCTGAGAGCTCTGACGTCATCACGGTGAATGCTGGTGTGATGTCAGAGACCATGATTTTTAAAATAATTTAATGTGAGCAAAATAGTTTTCGTAACACTGTTATACGTTTTACGTTTTTATTATCAATGAGCGTTGATGTTAATGCATTTTATGAGCAGGCGGAATCTTTTTCATGGCAGAAATTTGAAACCCAGCGATTGTTGACAGAACCACCCGAACCGGTGAGTCGAGACACCAGTTACAAATACGGGACTGTTTGCACATCTCAGATCAGGGCTGCAAGTTATTGGCATCGTACTGGGCAATGGTAGGGCTCAACACTAGGCCCATTCGCTGTCTGTGTCGGGATGAGTAGAAGGACTTAAAAGGCACTGAAGATCGAAGTCTTTAAAGGGCAGTCACCGCAGAAAGTAACAACTCCACTTTCTTGAGCTAGCTGAATGAATTCTGATTCACGCATTACCACGATATGCTTTCAAGGTGCACAGTGATCGAACGGACGGAGGCCGTCGTATGATACCTTAGACGGATTCGCTGCCCTGGCAGAAGGCCCGTAATTTTTCCGTTCGGATCGACGCCAGTAACAGTACAACCCTAGTGACAGTACTGCGTTACACCAGTGACAGCACAGGGTCACACCAGTGACAATGGCAACAGTAGCCTGGACTGCTTACAGGAGCGCAGTAATAGCTTACGAACGAGCTGCTTATGAGCAACCAGGGTTTGTTAACTCAACGGGCATATCTGTATCTTCACTCAACACAACAACCACCACGACAACAACCAAATCCATGAGACCCCGCACCATTCACCCTCCTCCACTGCATATTCTCAACCAACAACTCTGCATCACACAACCCCCAAAGCTAACCCCCCAACCGGCTGGTGTAGTTTTTAAGCTGCTGGTCGTAGCCACGGAATTCAGCAGAACGAAAGATACTGCACAAATGTTATGCACAAAACAGGAAGCTTACAAACTAGGAATTAAGAATTGACCGGCTGGACTGCAAAAACAACTCACAGCCGAATTAAGATAAGGGAAGTGACCTGGCAGACGGAAGTACCAGAAAGTGGACAGAAGAAAAAGGACAAAAACTTTAATTGTAACTGGCAGCATTAATATTTCTATCTACGGCGACATCACCGCCCAGCAGATATTGAGCGATGTACGAAGGCAAACAGGAGACAATTGCTACTCAGTAGAAAAGTGAACAAGAAGAATGGCGTGTCCTCGGATAAAAAACTAGTCGACGTGTACTTCCAATCAAACTCTTTAATATGCTAACTCCCTTCGATAATCTTCGCTTGGTCACTTCTAGTTATAATGGATTTAATAGTGCAGAAAGTGTTGTGAAAAGTTTATGTGTAAATAATGATATATGAGCGTTACAGGAGTCAGGGCTGTTCAAACATGATCTCCATATTAGTCTATCTAGAGACGGGGCTGCTTACATTACTTTCCCATCTCTTCAATAAACTCAGAAGAGGGAATACTTTGAGGACGGCCGGATGATGGATGGACATTCTTATGGTCTGATAGGATTAGTCCGTCTGTAAAAATAGAACAGTACAATGGTGATAGGATTGTTGGGTTATCTATGCAAGTAAAACGAATGTAAATTTTATCCATTAATGTGTATTTGTCCAATGCAGCTAATCATAATGAAGAGCTGGTCTTAGCGTTTTATGGGTAACTAGAAGCTGTATTAAGGGGATCGAAGCACGATCATTTTTGTGTTATGGGGGACTTTAACTGCCTCCCAGGAAGTAGAACATTTAGCGAATGGCCGGTGCTTCTGGCGGACATTTAACTACACTTTATAGATGTTGCACTCCTCTCTCAGGAAACGCATACATATGCTAATCACAACGGAAGATCAGTTAAATGGCTCGATCACTTTGTTCACACACCAGCAATTGCCAACAATGTCACGCGTGTTTATGAAGGGGAATATAAGCCACTGTCAGATCACAAGCCGCTTCATGCAGTGCTCCCATTACGTGCGCTCCCTTTAATGGCAGAAGCGGATGCAGCAGCTCAATCAATAAACTGGAAGTTCAATGACACTGACAAAACCAAAATGTTTTGTTCAATTCTTATCAATAAGCTAACTGTTCTGCCACCAGAGTTGATTCAAATACATGCAAATGCTGACATGGATACATTAAATGAGCTCTGTGGGTGTATATGCAACGCAGTTCTGGTGTCTGTGAGAGAAGTTTTCGGGATAAAAACGCTACACGGAATGCACCGGGTCCCGGACTGCACCAGGCATGTGGCTGTCCTTCATGACGCAAGCGAAGCATATTATGTGCAAAGGCGAAATGCAGGGAAACCACGAAATAGCCTCCTGCATAATGAAAACAAATTACGAATAGCGTGGGCAAATACGCACTTTGCTTCCGTAAGAAACTAGTTTGTGTGAGAAAATTTATAATTGAAGGATGATCGAATCCTGGCAAGCGATGAAAAATCTGGAAACGAATGACAGCTCTATTTCTTAATCTGTGAATGGTATAACAGGCGAAGGAAATATTGATGATATAATGGACAGTGCCAACAACGATGCTGACTCGAATATTGTTAATGAGACGCTTAACAATGAAAACAATAATAATTATGATGAAGTGAACAAGTGGGAACTTTGTTCAGCGGTTACGAGAAAACAAAATGTGAAAGCTGTAGGGAACAATGGTATACCAGTAGAAGTCTTTAGGGATTGTCCTGTTCAATTCGTCCATGCATGTCATGTCTATTTTCTTCACTAGGAGCCTCAAGTCTATCTACCTGCCACAGCTGATAATGGATGTAGTTGTAAAACCTATCATAAAACAGAGACAAAATGTGCGACAGATGTAGTCAATTGCAAACCAATATCAATTGCTACTGCCGCATCAGAGCAACTAGAAATTGTGATTCAGAACAGACCTGGCAAATGTCTCCGAACAACACCAAACCAGTTTGGCTTTAGGCCTCAACACGGAACGGAAATTGTTATTTTTACCTTAAACAAACTATTTCTTTTTTATGGTCAGTTGAGACTCGCCAATGTACTTGTGTTCTTCTCTAGATGCCAAAAACGCCTTTGACCACGTTCATTATTGGACTTAGTTCCAAATACAAATTGAAAAGGGGTGCCTATGCACCTCGTAAAACTACTAAAGTACTGGTTGCAAACAACAACATTGTACGGTACGGTGAGGAATTTCAATATCAAATCCGTTCCGAACAAGCAATGGAATAAGGCAGTGAGGCCTTCTTTCGCCCCTACTATTCTATGTGTGTGTAGACAGCCTACACGTGCCTCTAGCTCTTAGTCGTGTTGGGTGTTATATTGGCGACTGCTGTATTAACGGATCGTACGAGCTATGCCGACGATATGGTCCTACTGGCTCCTCATGTGGATGTTCTTCAAATTATGCTAAATGTATGCGAGGCGAAGGTCGCAACGCCTGATATTGAGGACAATATCAGCAAATCTGTTTGTATGCTAGTAAAACCACGCACTGTGCAAACCATCCAGTTCCGAACGAATAATATTTTAAATGGAACTCAGTTGGATTATGTGTACAGTTTTTCCTACTTAGGTAGACATAATCAAACTTAGGCTGATATCTCCAAAAAGCTTTGGAAATTAAACGCGGTTGGCAATCAGTTTATGAGAAATTCAGATTCTGCATGATGGATGTTAAAATACAGTTCGTTAAAACCTACTGCCACCCTATCTACTGGAACTCACTGTGGTGTAAATCTACAAGAGTAGCATACAATGATATTTTCCGGTGGCTGGTTGGTGTACCTAGAAAGATGACTTCTAGCTTTGCATTCGCAGCATATGATGTTGACTACATGATGTACGAGCTAGAAAAAGTGCATATAGCCTCCAGGAGAGTACTATAAATGCTAATAATCCCTTCCTGGAGGCTTTCTGTAATAGTGAGGAATACGAATTTATCTCCAATAATAAAGAGGTGGGAGAGAATCCTGCTGGTGCATGAAGATCCCGCTATTAATAAAAATAATGTTTGACATCTATGTGCCTTTTCATGTTGTGGGCCCATGTATGTGGATGTCAGGCTAGGAGATGTCCCTGATATGTTGACTGGTTATGTGCTTTACCTCACTTATATTGTGTTTTGTTATACAAGTACATATTCACGTGGCAGAGGGACATAAAATGCATCCATGCGCCCTTGTCACTAACTCTACTTAGGAATCTATGACGCGCATTTCACCCCTACACTGTCTTGTCTCAATGTAATTTACTTTCGGTTAGTAATTCAAATGCATTGGTAAGAATGGTCTGTCAAACTTGTTCTCTGTAATAATTTTTGTACCATCAAGTACTTCAATAAAGACTATTGTTATTATTATAAATATAATAATTACTACACTTATTATTATTATTATTATTATTATTATCATTATTATTATTATTATTATTGGTAAATCATTCCAGCACCATTGGTGACTGGAGCCTTCATAAAACCGAGGCGTTGAATTCTACTTCGCCATTCCACAATCATTCCAGACATCGAACTAACAACCGCGAGACTTCGAAATGTTGCTCCATGAGGGGCTGCTCCATCTACGTTGATTCAGTTTTCCATAGGCACCGGACCAAACAGCACCAGCCTGAAAAAATATGTTTCATACTATATTTTTGATATCCGTTGGAGTGGCATGCTTGTCCGTATAGACAAGGAGAATCAGAGACTGTGACTAAGTGACCAGAGCAATGGGGGTGCAAATCAAGAAAAAAAGGCATGATCACCAGCATAGCGCAATCAACGTTGTTCAGTGATATGCCCATGAAGATTGTAACGAAGTTGAAAAACGTTAAATCAAACGCTTACAATAAAATTTCTAAATGATTTGGACATAAAAGCAAATTTTGCCTAACACTGATTTGCACAAAACCCAATGTAATGCGTTGTAATTTGATCACAGTGAATGAAACTGAGAAATGCCTCCTTTGAACTGCTGCAGTAAATGAAGGAACAGTGGAATAGCTGAATTTTTTGTTGGATTTGTTTGAAGGATTACTAAAATAATTTAATAGAGTGTATGTTCTTCTTTTGTAATTATTTTATTATTATTATTGTTATAAAATCATTAATTTCCATCGTCTAGCAATGGGTTTTCAATACTTAGGTATAATACATCAAACTTAGTTTTCAAATGCGCTATTTGAATTAGCGAAACGAGAGATAAAGTGAATTTGCGACAGCACATGTCTTGTCGGCGGCCGGTTTGTAGCTACTTCATGTTTCAAAACATGATTCACAACATATGTTATTGAAAATCTTATAAAAAGCCAATGGCATGGGATTGATAAATCCAAAATGAATACATCGCAGCTCATCTCTAGTGTGCTGCTGGGTCGCCATCATAGAACTGAAATGGATTTCACAATTTACCATCATGCATGTACACACACAAATACACACTCAAAATGTGCACACACCTACCTACATATATGGATGACAAACAGTGTAATACACATTCATATGTGCGCACACCTGCCTACATGTATAGATGACAATCAGTATGAAACACAATCATATGTGCTCATACCTACCTACATATATTAATAAACAATCAGTATAATATATATTCATATGTGCAAACACCTAACTACATGTATGGATGACAATCAGTATAATACACATTCATATGTGCACACACATAAATATATATCTGGATGGCAATGGGTATAATTATTAAATTATTATTAAATCCTTTATTTCAATCATCTGGCGATGGGTTTTCAATTTTTAAAATAGTACAAGGGAAACTCTATTGCCGTTAACACTATTTGAATTACGTAAATAAAATTCAATTTGAAATTCGCCGCTGGTTCTGATTTCATGCGACAAATTATAAATTACAATATTATAATCAATGATCGACAGCCAACATCTTATTTGAGGTAAGAATCAGGAATGCCTGGCACGAAATACATGGGGTGGGGCGATCACGAAATACATGGGGTTGGGAAAATCACGAAAGTACATAGGATTGGGATAACCGCCAACTCATGGGGCTAAAAAATCCTGAGAACATGGGGTTGGGAAATCGAAATGCGCTAACATATTGTAGAGATGGGGTAGGATATGAAAACTAAAAGGTTAAATAGTTGACATAAATTATACATACGATATATACATAGCACTGGATATACATATTCCATGACGAAATGGGCTAACATATTGTAAAGATGGGTACACAACATTGTATGAATAATGAAGAGGTGAATAGTCCACATAAGTTATTCATAAAATATATACATAGCACTGAAATATATACACTTCATGACCGCTAGGAAATGATTAAATGATTGACCATCAGAATAATTCGATACTGGAGTACAGAATTCGAATTAATATACTTCTGTTATAGAAGATGAAGCACAATATTAGCTTATGTGACAACGATTGTATCTTCAAAAATGATACTGTAAATGGTAGATATGATTCAACAATTTATATTCTCGTCGAGATGGCCTCTGACAAAGCTGGGAGCTACCTATCGTTCCTCGAAAGTTCAATTTTAATTCGTCACTGCTCATCTCTAGGGGCCGCCGGTTCGGATTACATGGAGCGAAATACTATTTACAATAGTGTCATCAGTGCACATACAGAAATGTCTATTTTGACATAATAATTCCGACTACATAGCGTTGGGAAAACCAGTGACAAGCGGTGTTGAGAAATTAGAAATACTTGGGGGCTGAAAAATAACGAAATACCTGGGTGTGGAAAATAACTGGTACATGTGGTGGCAAAATCACGCATGCATGTGGTTAGAGTCCCGAAAAACCTGGGGTTGTTACATCAAAATGTGATAACCTATTGTAATGAGTATTCTACATTATTGGACGATGACAAAGATGTGAATGGACAACATGAATTATACAGAAAATATGAATACAAAATATGGTTGGGAAATCGAAAAGCACTAACATATTGTATAGATGGATCTAAACCATTGTATTAATAATGAAGGGGTGAGTAGGCGACATAGGTTGTACAAAAAAATTTATACCCAAATACGTACCAAATAATTGAATATACAAATATACACAATTCAAGACCGCTAGGAAATGATTAAATGATTGAAAATCAGAAATAAAACAATGCTTTCGTACACAAGTTGGATGAATATAAGTAGTTAATACAGGAGCGAAAGTCGCCCTGTGAAGGAATAGATAGGGGTTAATTAGCGGTGGGCGGGGGCGGGGTAGGACGCGATGCATGCACCTTGACTCACCGAGCGT
>SDVV010001909.1:0-24266 GCA_016164225.1 Gammarus roeselii
TTTTTCGATACATGGAGATTCTCCGCTGCTGTAGCGGGTTACAGCGTAGCTGCCACCAATATTAGGAAATCTTGCTGGTCAGGCCACCAAGATCAGGCAATCTTGCTGGTCAGGCCACCAAGATCAGGCAATCTTGCTGGTCAGGCCACCAAGATCAGGCAATCTTGCTGGTCAGGCAACCAAGATCGTCTGACCTTTCTCCCTCACAGTAAAGAATGGAAAATAATTCGTTTAAAATAGCTATGAACTTATAAATTCATATATGGTCAATACTCAAAGAAAAGTTCATGGTTATGCATATTAATATATATTATATTAGATTTCGATAAACGATTCCTACTTCCAATTCCAATTTATAATAAAAACATATCATTGGACGTAAGTGACCAGAACAGTTGATCATTCTTGATGAACATAAAAGCTCTTTTTGGTCGAGTCGATCAGCAATTGTGACAATTGCTAATTCTCCACGTCCGTTATTTTAGCTAGCGCAATTTTTCCCAGTACCCCTGGTCACTCGACTAGTGTGATGCAATTCTTACCAGTACCCCTGGTAACTCGACTTGTGTAATGCAATTCTTACCAGTACCCCTGGTAACCCGACTAGTGTACTGCAATTCTTACTAGTACCCCTGGTAACTCGACTAGTGTACTGCAATTCTTACCAGTACCCCTGGTCACTCGACTTGTGTAATGCAATTCTTACCAGTACCCCTGGTCACTCGACTAGTGTAATGCAATTCTTACCAGTACCCCTGGTCACTCGATTTGTGTAATGCAATTCTTACCAGTACCCCTGGTCACTCGACTAGTGTAATGCAATTCTTACCAGTACCCCTGGTCACTCGACTAGTGTAATGCAATTCTTACCAGTACCCCTGGTCACTCGACTGAGTGCAATTCTCCTCTAAACCGCCGGGAGTTGAACAACTCGACTGAGATATCTTTTTTTTCAAAGGGGCTGCGGTAACCCGGTATAGACTCAGAACGACTGCTTAAAAACATTGGATTGTCTAGTAACGAGAGTATCCCCAGCCTGGCTCAGGTAGGGATATACTGTATGTCAACGGATGATCAGTGTGTCATGGGTACTCTTCAGTGTGCCATGGGTACTCTGCAGAGTGTCATGGGTACTCAGCAGTTTTTACATTTCTGACCAGGACACCATCTTGCTAGTACCACAGCGAAACAATTGCAATATTAACTGAAAGGTGCATTGAAATAGTTGAAAAAATATTTTTTGACGCAGGAGGACATCAGAGCTGTGGTTTCAGCAAGAGGGCGCTACGGCGCATACCTCAAAAGATGCCTTGCACTGGATGCATGACTGCTCGATTTTCTGGCAAATTCATTTCACGCAGCAGTGAGTTCCCATGGTCATCAAGATTGCCTGACCTAGCTCCGCTCGACTACTTCCTCTTAGATTACGTCGATGACCTCTCTTCGCTCGACTACTTCATCTTGGGTTACGTCGAGGACCTCTCTCCGCTCGACTACTTCCTCTTAGATTGCGTCGAGCACCTCTCTCCGCCCGACTACTTCCTCTTAGATTACGTCGAGGACCTCTCTCCGCTCGACTTCTTCCTCTTAGATTACGTCGAGGACCTTTCTCGGCCCGATTATATCCTCTTAGATTAGGTCGAGGGGACCTCTCTCCGCTCGACTACTTCCTCTTAGATTATGTCGAGGACTTCTCTCCGCTCGACTACTTCCTCTTATATTACGTCGAGGACCTCTATCCGCTCGACTAATTTTTCTTTGATTACGTCGAGGACCTCTCTCTGCTCGACTACTTCCTCTTAGATTACGTCGAGGACCTCTCTCTGCTCGACTACTTCCTCTTAGATTACGTCGAGGACCTCTCTCTGCTCGACTACTTCCTATTAGATTACGTCGAAGACCTCTCTCCGCTCGATTACTTCCTCTTAGATAACGTCGAGGACCTCTCTCTGCTCGGCTACTTCCTATTAGATTACGTCGAAGACCTCTCTCCGCTCGATTACTTCCTCTTAGATAACGTCGAGGACCTCTCTCTGCTTGACTACTTTCTTTTAGATTACGTCGAAGACCTCTCTCCGCTCGATTACTTCCTCTTAGATAACGTCGAGGACCTCTCTCTGCTCGACTACTTCCTCTTAGATTACGTCGAGGACCTCTCTCTGCTCGACTACTTCCTCTTAGATTACGTCGAGGACCTCTCTCTGCTCGACTACTTCCTATTAGATTACGTCGAGGACCTCTCTCTGCTCGACTACTTCCTCTTAGATTACGTCGAGGACCTCTCTCTGCTCGACTACTTTCTTTTAGATTACGTCGAAGACCATGTAATCAGATCAGAGCCTGCATATCTTGATGGCCTCGAGAAAGAAGTGAGCGGAGTCCTCGCTTTGATCAACAATGAAATACTCGGAAAAGTCGTCGAGAGTTTTGGCCGTCGTAAGGAGAAACGTATTACAGCAGACCGAACTCATTTTCAAAGAGAACAGATCGTGAAAACAAAACTAAAAATAAACATTTAATCTCAAAAGAGCTTTGTTGCAATATTTCTCTCATCGACGAAAAAATTTGAAGCAATTTTTAAATGTATATATTGTGGGCGCCCATCTTGTAAATCGTGTGGAACAATACGTGAAGGTGGTAACTCATAAATATATAGCGTTACTTCTCGATACCATTTTCAAACCACGTTGCTACTCTGGAAAGAGCGATGTTAGTAGTTCACTTGACGTCTAATTTAGCTTTGTAAACATTTGCTTGTGTTATGGAAGAAGAGTTGTTATTAATTGCTTTCTCTAATCAAGAAAAAATGAAAGTAATTCCGTTTTAATTCGTTCATGCCGTCATCTCTACCGAAAATCGAGTTTTCGATGAATTGGTTTAGATATTCAAGATAAAGATGATGCCTCTCACATCCTCCAGATAATTCTGTATTATCTTCAGCCACAGCTGAAACGGTTGCAATGGGAGAATGTGAGGCTAGAAGTGTAATAACATGGAGTAAAGTAGCCATTCGTACAAATTTCAATAATGTTAATTCGTCCAAAATGTAGTTTGAGCAGTACACATTTCACTTGTTTAATCGATAATTCATATATTATCCTTAAATTACAAACAAAAATCGAATAACATATCTACGTAATTGGTTTTCATTGTTTGATGAAGCAATAGCGGAAAATCCCCATCCGCACACGGCGGATAACAAATTTAATATCTGCAATTATACATCCGCATCAGCAGACGTCTAAAATTTTACATCCAATCCGACATAACTTCAACGACACTTAATATCTTGCAAAATAGCGTTTGCTTTTTGATGGATATTATTTATAAAATCCAAATAGAGCTTCTGAGGAATTGTTGGGTTCCCAGTTGGTTTAATATTAGAGGTGCGGGGCGATGCTGAAGAGCTCTGCAAATAGACTGGCAGGAAAATTGCATGCCTAGGTGATATTAAAAAGAATTCGTAACTACCATTCAATTTAGTGGCAAATTGAACTGTGAAATAAATGAACATCAGTAACAAAACTGTACTTTTGTGTAATACTGCATAAATAAATATGTTTTTTATATTTCACTCCTGCCCATCTTTAACGCGTAAAAAATTATCTTCATTTGCCAAAGGACGCCTCCACATATATGCCTTGTGTTGAAATGTTCAGGCTACACCTGACGAGCGTGACGCTGTTTGTATGTTTGTTGCTAATTGACTCATTTTATATTGCTGGCTTCTATTTGTCATTAATTTTACGAATGATCTTCGGCAACGATTAAAATCTGTACCAGATGTGGGGTATTGATTACTTGCATTTTTTCCATTCATAGACCAACCAAATCCAATCATTTATCTAAAGGATCAACAAAATTTGATTATTACAAATATTTTATATGTGTTTGTTCCATCCATTTATCCGTTTATTTCATTCGTGACTTGGAAATCTGAATATCATTTGCATTTGATAATTTCTTCGGTCGGCAGATATGAACAAATTAAATTTTAAGGACAACAATATCACAAATCTGAAATATTACAAGCTATGACATCACCATTTACTTAAATTACCTGTCGCTCCTGATCGCGTGCTCGTAGTTGCGAAACAAAGTAAAAGGATTTGTAGATGGAGTTATTCATAATCTCTCTTTGGTACGCGATGCTTGCAAGCTGCAAGGCAGCTTCAAGAGGCCAACATAAGTCTTGGTATTTTAACGTGTTTTGAGCAGTTAGCTTGAAACCCGCTACACCAACCAGTAAATAGTCCGAGACGGCAGCCATTTTTGCTTGCATAACAAGACATGAGCGAACTATTTTTGCCGATGCAGCATGGGGACGGCAGCCTGCTCTGTGGACGGGCACGGGCGGAGAAGTTGGTCGGAAAGGAAACAAAGGCCCCAGTCGGTGTTCGGTAATACTGTTATAACACTAACTCAACTATACTGTTGGTGTGCGTTAGTGTGTATCAAACAGCTTGTTGTTTGTGATAGCCTTTTTCTTCTTGCATTTCGATCATTTTTTATTTCTCTAATGATTAAATAGTTGGCGTACGCGTTGGGTTGTGGTCTGCAAAAATCATGAGCCAGAAACCATCGAACAATTTAAAGAAGTGGAAGTTTAAACAACTATAGAGACCACATCACATAATAAAAGCAAATGCACAATATTTGTGTTCATTTAAAAAAATTATACCATTAGAATACGCAAACTTCAACACCTTTCTCCAAAAGTAAACATCTGTCTTTTTTTTACCTTTACATAAACGCAATGTAGAGGTAATTCAATACACAAAGTATTATAGCCTCACAATTGTTGTTTATTTGTTCTCATTAGTCTGATCGATATATTGGTAGCCCTTTGGGTTTGCCGTGGCGATGATTAATAAGTCAGTATTCAAAAAGTGTTTGAAAAATAAGACCCATTTTATTCATATTTCTAATTAAAGCTCTCAAATGAACAATCAAATTTTCTACATTTTACATTTGTTCACATCTAACAAGCTCCAGGTAAATGTCGACAACACAAACGTGAAGATATTTTTCAGGAGGAATAGATTTATCAGTAAATAACTTAGTCATTTAGTTCATTTTTCATATGGTACTCACTTCGCATTTGGCACCAGTGGTATGATTCCGAACTAATGTTTTGAAATAATAATAATTCTTCTTGACAAACGACCGTGAAGAGCTAGAAATAGACGATTCAGGAATGAGTATTCTACTAGAAGAACTTTTTTGTTCTGTATTTCCGATACGGAATCTTGATATTAAATACAATCAGGACATCATAGCGAAAAAACTAATTGAAGCCCTCAGCACCGTAAATGTTAACGGTAAATTGTAAAGAAACGTATAGATTAGTTGAACGCTGTAAAATCTCCAGGTCCAGACTAAGTTCTTCTCAGAATGCTGTTGGACATAATGAAAGGAATCGCGGAACTCCTCTCAAATTGTTTCACTCAAATACTAGCAAGTGGCCCCTTTCCTTCTTATTGGAAGGAGGTAATGTTACTCCAAAAATGTTACTCTCACCTCAGTTTTTGACTACTTGATGGAGAGTTTGATTACGGATAAAATTTCAAAATTCTAATGTTAATAGGAGACTATCAGCACGATGTAGACACAATATTGTTTCTGTCGGACGAGCCTGCTGCTATTTTTCGATAATAAATTTTGAAATTTAGGGCGCAAATCTTCAATCGAAATCATGTACCTTTATTACCAGAAACATTTCAATAAAATTTCTCATAGTGCTTTGTTGGTAAATTGCACAGCATATGTATTTACGGCGAACTAAATAACTGGATACAATGCTGGCTAACGGATAGACGGCAGCGAGTCGTACTGAACGGAGCCTCCTTCACATGGGGTAATGTAACATGCGGCATACCACAAGGATCTGCTTTAGGACCGATTCTTTCAACAAAGTTCGTGAGCGATCTCGATAAAAACTTAATCTCAAACATTAGCTAGTTATTCAACGATAATAAGCTAGGAGGGACAGTGCAAACAGAACTCGTGTCTCGGAAAATCCAAGTGTACTTGATCAAAGTTGTGTATTGGTCAGAAAGTAGACAATGAAATTGAATGTCGACGACTGTAAAGATAAGTACATAGATCATCCCATCCCCAAGCACAAATATTCCATGCCCTGAAAGAAACTGATTCCTGTCACCGACGAGATAGATCCAGGTGTCATCATTAGTAACGAATGAATGAGTAGCAAGCAATGAAACGTCGCTGTTAAATAAGCAAATAAAGCGATTAGCATAATATCCTGTACTATCTCGCAAATGAGCAGATACTGATTCGGGGTGGGACCTGGTGCTACAGAAGCAGAGCGACATATATTTGTTAGCTTCTTTTCCGCAAATGTTCGTCGTGCCTGACATTGCGATGACCGCTTTTGGGGTAGTGGGTATCTTCCTGCGGAGGACCCTGCCGACATAGAGATTTTCTCCATGTTGTGTCAATTTCAAATTTATATCTTGTTTTTTTGACACGCTCAGGAGCTGTCACAATGCAAAATGCTCTTCTAGGACCAACCAAACGTTTACAGAAGACTTATTCTACTGAGCACTAGAGGAGATCCATTCTCAGCCCACTTGGTTTGGAGCTCCGTCATATCTCGCCCTTATCAAAATTTCACAGCACTTTTGAAATTTTTGACCTAGACTCTAGATCAGCCATGGGCAGGTCTATCCCTAGGAAAGGTCACTCCGACGTTTCACCTTGAAGTGCGACCGCCTTCAAAGAACCACTAGCATACAGAAGACGCAATCTTCTGAGCACATGGGACAGGACTACTACCCAGGCAACCGGATGTGGTGCTCCACTTAAATAAGCGCATACCTGTCCAAATGTAGTACCCATATACTCCTTTGAAATAGACTCGTTACCTAGTTGGAAAACTTATGACTCAACCTCTGGGGCAAGCCAACAGGCATGTCCTCGAGGAAAAGTATGAGTCCGTTGAGCGTCTGGGCGTGTTCGTCTCTGCTCGACCGTCTGAGATGCGACGACCTAAACCTAATAACTTCTCTTCACATCTCTATTCACCCCGATCTTGTAAATGTCATCTGCCACTTGACCGTTTTATTTTCGGGGCTGAAATGCCCCGGGTAGTAGTTTGGTGGTAGCTAGTAGGTAGTGGTTATAGTAGTTGTGGACCCTGTTTTTTTCTATAATACAACTTTTCTTTTCCTGTATATGTGTGGGAAACGAAACCCCAAGATGATTCGTCGGAGGAAGGAAAACTGTAACTTGTATGTAATTGGAACCATCTAGTTCAGTATGACGTGGGCATCTGGAGTTTTGGAATGTATAGTGCGTGGCAGAGGTCCTTGATTTTTCCCCTTCTCATCTTTTTCTTAACTTCCAATGGTGTTCCCGCTCTGTGCTGCCTCCTAGATGTTTTCCCTCTGTCGTATAGAGTAAGGGGCCATAGTATTTCCCTTTATCTTGGAAGTATATCGTTGTAAGATTTTCTAGTCATTAAATGCATATCATGTTTTTTAGGATAATATGATCAAATAATGGTAGGAAAGCGTACATGATTATTGTTGTTGTAGTTTGAAGTAAACCATCTTTGTGTTAGAATGTTCTGAGGTTGAGTACGTAATTCTTGACGCCGGCCTGCGGGTACTTGGAAGGCGGTCACCACTTGGGTTACAAGCCTGGGTCCGGCAGTGCGTTCCGAACAATGGTGAGTGTCGGTTATTTAATTTCGGTGCTCTCCCAGGATGTAACAATCCATCTATGGATACCTCCAAACCTCCAACGTGACGTGATCGACTAGTCTAAAAATCGAAACTTCAGTTTACAATTGGTAGAAAGAACTAACATGAGTTAGGTAGATTTTTCAGCTGCTGTTACACTGTAGCATCTAGTTACAACATATGGCAGCGTATCGAAGAGAAAATCATCGACGCCATTGAGGTGGCCACACGTGAGAAATCCCGCCAAATCAGAGTAAGTTCCACAATTTAATATCTGATGTGTATCATAGCGATGTGTCAATCCCTTCCAAAGGTGTGTGATCATAAATAAATGTAAAGATCTGTTAAGTGTGCTAACTAAGAGAAAATAATTCCCCACAATGTGTGCGTGAATTTCTAAAGCTTCGTTGACTATCCCACAACCTTTTTTCAAGGAAAAAAATCGACATGAGCACTTGTGCTCGTTTTGTTTCCCTAATCAAATCTAATCAACCACTACTACTACCCATCAAGAACAATTTATCACTACTATACATTACGGATACTGGTTCCTTGTCATCAACTCTCACATAATATCCCGAAGGAATGACATAAGACCACAGAGTGGATGAACCCTTGGTAGGAGAATAGGAAACCAATTTTTTCAACAGAAGAGTCCAAGTGTTCATCAACTGCTCTTGCACCACCATTTGAATGTGGACAAGCGACCGGACAAGCCACCATGCCTCTGTTTTCACCAGGTGGCAATCAGCTATAAACACTCACTGATGGACTGCAATGCACTCGCAGCAGCCCGACGAGCCTTCCTATAATCCCCCGTGTAACCTACAAAGCTTGCTCACTGACCTAACCTAGCGGAAAAATCCAATCGCGTTCGTAAAACATACCGGACTACATGAAGCTGTGTTAAACCAGCTGCGTTTGAATGTCTCGTTCCTGAACGCAACAACCAGAATCAATTGATTTTAGTGCTCTACGGGAGAGCGTGCGAAGATTCGCTTTGAGGCTACGGTGGAAATGAGGTCCAAATAAAAAAATCACCAAACACAGCAGAAACGTGCACAGTTATTTCATAAGCTCACTTCATTGATATGCACTCAGTTCCATCGATACCGACACGATAGCTGCGCTGCCCAAAATAATGGAAGAGTTATCGCTAGTACGCCAACGGTGGCCAACAGCGAGTTGCCGGCAGGTATGGGAATGCTATAAGAATACGAGCAGCTAAGGATTGATTGACGGAGCAGATGACCCACCCTCCGATACAGCGCGCAAAATTCAACGGTAGAAGCGAATCGGC
The DNA here is from genome assembly GCA_016164225.1 of Gammarus roeselii. NCBI lineage: Eukaryota > Metazoa > Arthropoda > Malacostraca > Amphipoda > Gammaridae > Gammarus > Gammarus roeselii. The sequence goes on from SDVV010001909.1 coordinate 9,007, forward strand.
TATAAGTCCGCGGCGCGCCTCATTGAAAAATTAGCATCACCTCTGAGGCACATAAACGGACATTGCCAATACTGTGATCGGTTAGGCGGTGATGAACCAACAAGTGTTTGCGCAGCCAGGATGGCACTGACGAGGACATATCAGTCTCGAATAACTTGTGAACTTATCGTTATTAATTCAGTGAAAATAATTGAAAGATTGCCTCGTACATTGAGAAGGAAATGAACGACATTACCATATCTAAAAATAAACTAACCTACTCGCACTGATCCACAAAAAAAAATCAATAAAATTCAGAAAAGAATGAAAGCTTAGGAAAGTGCTTGGAGGTAATGGTTGGAAGCCATTGCGTCGACAAAACAAACAAAAGTGAGACATTGTCCGGCATGAACTATTAGGTTTTGCCGCACTAAATATACACCAGATGCCTCAGAAACATTCTGAGGTAAAACTATGCAATGTGTTCTGAAGAGCCATGCTCAGCACTATGGTCTTGTAGAAAGAGCTACACCAAGAAGGCTTCGACTCGCCATTACACCGTAGACCAGATCTGAATATACTTGCTCTTCATATGTTCAGGTCAGGTGGGAAGACTTCATCATTGGTCCATCGAATGGACCCAGCTGGACAATTTTGTTGTCATAGCAACATGACTGGATTCCTGCCATAACATCTCTGCCGTTCGGACCCTCATTCCCTAACGAGGACACGAGCCCTATTCCTCTCGAGCAGTAGTCCTTGCCACCGATTGAGGACACACACTAGCCCCATTCCTCCTCAGCAAGTGTCCTCATCATCTACCAAGGACACGAGCCCCATTTCTTACCAGCCCCGGATATACCTGTCTCACAAAGAAACAATGACAGACTGCACCGTCGACGCAAAAGGCGTAGAGAATATAAGAAATACAAAGATCGTAGTGATGAATATAAGAAATGCAAAAATGCGGCCACTAAACGAACTATTATAGCTCGTACAAAAATAATAATCTGCTTGAGACCTCTGAAATACGTAGTAAATAAGCAGGAAAATCATTGGTAACCCCTAGGAACAATTAAACAGAATCACTCGGGTTTAATTAGTAATGAAAATGATGGTTTCAACAATTACTCCATGAGTATACCTAGTACCCTAAGGGAAACCATCATTAGCAACCACATCCCAAATGAACATTACTTGGTGAATGCAACCCCTGAACAAGGGATCTTTAACCCTCATGACCGAAGCTAAGTAAAAGATATTATAAATGGTTTATAAAATAGTAACAACAGTGGATGTGGTAGCATACCAACTAATCAAATTAAAGTTATTACGGGGACTATTGTTGCTCCCTTGACTCAACTTATTAAGAAGTAACTCCAGAAAAGAATTTTTCCTGATGCATTCAAAATGGCTAAAATTAATCCATTTTATAAAGTATAAGCATTCATGATCAAAAAATTATCACCCAATATCAGTCCTGCCAGTCTTAAGGAAAGCTTTTGAAAAACGTTCTTTATGCAAGACTATATACTCAGTTTGTAGCAAAAAAAACATAGCCAAAATCAATATGGCTTCCAGGCTTACAAGAATACAGATCATGCTCTGTTAAAACTCGCTGGGGACGGGCTCGATGCTGGGAAAATCACTGTTGCGACTTTTATCGACCTTAGCAGAGGCGTTGATTGTGTGAAACATGAGATTTGGTCGCCAAGTTACAGCATTATGAAGTTTGTTCCTCCGACAAGAGTTGGATAAAAAGTTCATCTTCGTGATACATAGCACATAGGAAGTTGGAATAAACGATCGTCATCTGTCAGAAGGCATAATATTGGAGCACAGAAAGGGTCGATCCTATGGTCCTTAAACACATTAATATCTTGTAAACACTTGCTACAAGCTATCCTTCGTTATTAGCATCTTGTAAACACTTGCTGCAGGTTATCCTTCGTTATTAATATCATTGTAAACACTTGCTGCAGGTTATCCTTCGTTGTTAATATCATTGTAAACACTTGCCACAGGCTATCCTTCGTTATTAATATCATGTAAACACTTGCTACAGGTTATCCTTATAATATTAATTTCATTGCAAACACTAGCTACAGGTTATCCTTCGTTGCTTGCTACAGGTTATCCTTCGTTATTAATATCATTGTAAACACTTGCTACAAGGTTATCCTTCGTTATTAGTATCATTGTAAACACTTGAAACAGGTTATCCTTCGTTATTAATATGATTGTAAACACTTGCTACAGGTTATCCTTCGTAATTAATTTCATTGTGAACACTTGCTACAGGTTTTCCTTCGTTATTAATATGATTGTAAACACTTGCTATAGGTTATCCTTCGTTATTAATTTCATTGTAAACACTTGCTACAGGCTATCCTTCGTTTTTATTATTATTGTAATCACTTGAAACAGGCTATCCTTCGGTATTTAGGTAGATCAAACTACAGTTTGATTGTCGGGAAAGAATCCCAACGATACTATTACTCATATAAATAATCAGTTAGTTCACATTTCCAACAGGCCATCGTAAGAAATATCCATTCCTTACGATGGCATTCATATTTTCTGTATAATTCATGTCGTCCATCCACATCCTGTTCATCGTACAATAATGTAGACTACTCATTGCAATATGTTAGCACATTTTGATGTCCCAACTCCATATTTTTAGGGCTCTAACCACATGCATGCGTGATTTCCCACCCCATGTACTTATTATTTTTCACACCCATGTATTTTGTTATTTATCCACCCCAAGTGTTTCTAATTTTTCAACCCCGCGTGTCACTGGTTTTCCCAACGCCATGTAGTCGGAATTATTTTGTCAAAATAGACATTTTCTATAAGTGCAGCAGATGATACTATTGTTAATAATATTTCTCTCCATGTAATCCGGACCGGCGGTCCCTAAAGATGAGCTGTGACGAATTCAAATTGAACTCTTGTTTCGTTAATTCAAGTAGCTTAGTTGATAATAAAGTTTCATGTTTTATGTTTAAGAATTTATTTATATCCTAAAAATTGAGAACCCATTGCCAGACGATGGAAATAAATTATCTAATAATAATAATAATAACACACAAGTCAAATTGAAAGGGCAACCGGTGGCATATATTGCAAATGCAATAGTAGATCAGAGATTTAACTGGAAAGATCACGTCTCAATTTGTTGCCGGGAAATTATGCAAATCGTGTGCCATGCATGATTCAAATTGTCTCACAACTCCTGCAAGACGTTTTTTGTTTGTTTTAGTGCCTTATTCGTCTCTTCTTGACTTATTGTGCAAACGTGCTTCTACCTAAAGCACAAATCTGAGACCTGTCATTCCGAGCCAAAAGCGGTTCATTAGAACACTATCACAGGCTAGCAGACGTGACCACACGTTGCCTCTATCTGGTCGAAGGAATATTCTCACACTGTGACGCGTCGCTAATTTTTCGGCGGCAATGTTCGTTTACAAAGCATTGAATTAATCAACTTACATTGATAACAAGTGTTTCATTAGAGATAACGCAAAGAATATTCGCTGTAGTTGTGCGGATCTGCAAATTCACCGTAACTTTGTTATGTAAAAAATGGCTAAAATTTGGAATTCGATTGCTGTAGAAATGGGGAGGAGTAGCAGACAGGAGGTTAACTTTCGCACGCGAACTAAAATTATACCTGTTTAAACTTGTGCGAGCAGAAATTCTTGAATTGTATTTTACTTCCACAATCGAATATAATTGGTTAACCATTTTTTATTCATCAATTTCATTTTATGAATATTGGCATTTTTTCCCGTTTCATATGCACAATCATCCAGTTATCTCTTTCATATAAAATTTTGCCTGTTCAATTGTTAGACCCAATTTTTTTTACTCTTTTGAATGTTTTTCATTGTGCATATGTAACATGTCAGGTTCACGGATGGCATGTTTAAGACGGAAATATTCAGCCTCGAAACTGTTTAGGCTGGAAAGTTTTGAACGGAATGTGTTTAGGCTGGAAAGCTATTACCAGCGAATATCTTACTCTGTAAAAATATAGGATGGAATGTTGCTACGACGGGAAACGTTTACGATCGAATTTCAACACGCTGGGACGCATTTTCAAATCTTTTTTTTAGAACCGAAAGTGTTCAGTATGAATTTTTTTAGAACCAAAGTGTTTACGTTGGAATTATTTGGCCTCGAAAATTTTACGATGGAAAGAATCCTAGCTTGAAACGACCCCAAATCATCTGACACCGTTATGTATAGGAACGAATAGTTTGACCCAGAAATGGTTTTGAACGGAAAGGTTTAGGGACGGAAAAATCTACGATGGAATTTATTTTTTCCCTGGAAGTTGTCGTTGGATGATAGATTTTTAACTGTAACCTAACCTAACCTAACCGTGCAAGAAAGAAGTATAGTGCTTGTTTCCATCGTCCATATACCCAATTAAAGTATTTTCCATCGTAAACACTTTCCGTTCTAAACAGATTCCGCCCAGAACATTTTGCGGCTGTAATACATTCGACTGAATCGAGTTGCCCACAACATACGATTCGATCGTAAGCACTTCAAGCGAAATAAAAATCCGTCATAAATAGTTTCTAGCCTGAATAATTTCATGCTATCAACTTTCCATCCTAAACACTTTCGCCCCAATTTTTTTTTCTGAACAAACACGTTGCATGCTACTGAACAATATGTTCAATCTTCTTTCCAGGCTACAGGTTTTCGATTGAAAATCTTTCCTACGAAAACACTTTCGATCGAAAACAGTTTCCAGCTAAAATGAATCCGTAGAATTGTTTTCGTCGTAAACACTTTCTGGGCTAAATAATTCCAGCGTAAATACCCCGCCCCATGTTAAATATGCAGTTAATTTCAGAGTTTGTGTCTATGTGTACCAAAGATTGTGTGTGCAATGTGATAGACAACCTCCTTATGGACATTTCCTATCCTTATTTTCTTTTCATTGAATCACAGTTTAAAAAGTAAATTAGCATGTTTAAGTAATGTCTGTTGACCTTTTTATTTTACTTATTTCTCTTGAAATCAATAGACAAATGTAACGTTTTTATCTGTCTTGACAGGACGAACAATGGAGGATGTCCTTTAACAATGTCCACCGATTGGTAGGATCTAGAAGCAAATTTACTAACAAGCCTTGGTTACCAGTTAAAATTTATTATAAATATGGTCGCCAGAAAAGTTATCGCTGACAAAAACTTGGTACATGTCATCTGTGTACTCTGATCATTTATAATTTGTAAACATGTCATTATACCTAAAAAAGTAAAACCGGAAATCCGTAGATCCTAAATCCTTCCCAGCAGGAGTCCTCATCACCTCCTACTCTGGAGGACTGCTCGGTCTGCTTCGCCAGGATGAGCAGGAGCGTCTTCATGGACCTCGCGGGAAACCTCGTATGCCGGTTCTGTGAGTTGGATGGCAGGCTCGACCGGGTCCTGGTGACCTTCCAGAGCCTGCGGCGGAGGGACGACGACGACGGAGAGGACGGTATCCTTGCGGGGAAGGTCTTCGTTCTACAGGAGCAGCTGCGCACTGTCGCCAGTGACAATGTGGAGATGAGAGAGGAGATCGGCAGGAATTGTGAGTCCGTTGCGGATGTGAGAGCTAAGAGGACCTTGTTATTAAGCGTGATATAGAGAGTTTTGCTGCAGAATTCAGTAGAAACTTGCGTTCTGATATAGAGAAGGCTAGTAAGGGCCTGGCGGAACAGACGAGAAAGCTAGTAAAAGTTAATGAGTTGGTGGTCCATTCTTTACAGCTGGATTTAGAGGCATCCCGGGGGAGGATTGACCGGGAGGACCCAGTTCAATCGTGGAAGAGACTTTGGCGTTCTGCTTTGACTTCCTACCGTGATGTAATGGGTAAGAGTCTGCAACGGCAGCACGCATCCACCCCTAAGCCCATATCAGGGCTACCGGTGCTGGATGTGAGCCCGCAACTCGCTTTCATCACTACATCCAAACCCAGGGTACCTACTTTCCGTCAGGCCAAGAGGTCATCGGCTGCCCAGATACTGAAAACCGGGACTAAGCCGATACCTCTGACCAAGACACACGCGGACCGAAACCGCACCCAACCTCGACTGGGCGGCATAGATTCGGATGGATTTCAGCAGTTCCAGAACCGGTTCACCTTCGTGAACCGGTCCGCGTTTGTGATGCCGACGCAGAACACTTTTGAGAAGTTCACCGACCTGGGCGGCGAAAGGGAGACACTTGTCCTTGGTGACTCGATAGTCCAACACCAGGCAGTTGAATTTGCTCATAGGTGTAAGACAGAGAGGCGGGTTATTTGCAAACCCGGTGCCACGATTGAGAAGATCAGAGGTGCCCTTGCAGAGGTTGAAGTTTCCGGCCGGGAGACATTCATAATCTGCCATGTAGGCACCAAGTATAGGCAGCTGATTTCTAACCTCAAGGCAAGAACGGATCGAGTGGCTATCACATCCATTTTACCGCGAATGAATGATGATGACGAACTGTATAGCAAGCTAACCTATGCAAATCGAGCCCTCGAGACTATTTGCATGTCCAGTGAAGTATCTTCCATCATCTTGTTTGATGACATTCAGGAGAGGCCCGATCTTTCCCTAGGAGACGGCTTCCACCTGAATTAAATAGAAAATGCTCGACTTGGCAGACTACTCCACTTAAGCTCTAAGAAATACAACGCCCAAAAGTTAAGGGTACAGCGTGCTTTAAACGGACCAGTTTTGGTCGCAGGGAACTATACCTAGAAGCCCCTGTGCCCGCAGCCAATTCCCCGACGAGAGCGATGGCTAATTAGTCGCTCCAGGAGGAAGAAGCTGCGGGTACGGTCACAAGAAGGCAATTCTAGGGATAGTCAAGATCTTGGTCCAAAGCCGCCAGGTCGAGACACCCTCAATTATGAAAAAGTCGAAGACCGAGGCACGCACCGTCTTAAGGTCATCATCTGTAACGCGCAGTCCTGTGCCCCTAAGTTCGGCCAACTGAGGGGACTGGCGACCCTGTACTCGTTTGACGTCATTGGCATAAACGAAACACAGCTCGATCTCCAGAGTAGAAACCTGGCAGCAGAGATAATGCTACCAGGCTACAAAATGTTCAGCGTGGACAAACCCACCCCTAGTAGACGAGGGGGTGGGGTTCGTGCTGTACATAAAGAGGATACTGCATCAATTTCTTAGAGTAACGCTCGCCACAGTTTCTTGCGAAATACTCAACGCAGAAATCAAAGTGGTCCATGCTTTACTGAAGCTGGCATTGGTGTACCGCAACCGTCACACCCTTGCGGAACAAGATGCCCAGCTCCATGAGAAGCTGAAAGAAATAGTTTCAAATAATCCCGAGACTCTCAGTTTGGGCGAGTTCAATCTCCCTTATATTGACTGGGTGAGCCTAACTTCACAGACCCAGTATGTTCGTGAACCAACCCGGGGAAACAACACATTGTACATCGTCACGTCAACTGAGTAGCGCTTGGTCGGCCACATCCTAGTTGGCGAGTCAACTGGGAGGTGCTAACCACAAGACGGTGGAATTCACCATCAAAGTGCTCCGTCCAGCCCCCTAGGGAGCTATACGCCGCCCCAATTTGCGCGAGCAGACTTCCAGGGGATGAGAGAACAACTAAGTGCGCTTAACTTAATCAAACAACTCGGAGAAGGTACGGTGGACGCTTGCTGTCGCATCCTCAATGAGAGAGTTCGCGAGGCCAGCGACCGATGTATACCCTTGAGGACAGTTGATCCTGCTCAAAAGATCATGCTCCCATGGTGGAACGTCGAAGTTGCATGAGCCTTGAATCGTCGCGATCAACTAAATGCGCAACGACCGAGGGATAACACTCCAGAGGCGGCAGAACTGCATCACCTGGTGTGTACAACAGCCATTAGACTAGTCCGATCCTCTAAGCACACGAAAGAGAAAGACATTGCGGATAACGCCAAAGAGATCCCAAAGGATTTTTATCGCTTTGTCAACGAGCGTAGAATTGATAAGGACTCAATTGGTCCGCTAATGGAAGAAGATGGTGTCCTCAGAACGTCATCTGAGGACATGGCCAGGGTCTTGAATAGCTTCTTCTGTTCAGTGTTCGCAGTTGAAGGCCCCGGCTACGAACGAGATACTGTTTACGCTGGGGAAGTTAACCTCAACGACATTGCGTTCACACGAAAGGAAGTTGTCAAACAACTTCAGGAACTGGACATTTACAAATCGATCGGTCCCGATTGACACTCGAGAACAATTGGCGGATTCCCCAACCCACAGATGCGAGGTCCCCAAAGACTGGAGAGTTGCAAACGTTACGACAATCTTCAAGAAAAGTGACCGACAATCGCCCAGCAAATATCGACCGATCAGCTTGACGTCGATAGTTTGCAAAATCATCGAGCGATTGATACTAAATCATCTCGTCGATCACCTGGAAGACAACGGACACATCCACGACACTCAACACGGATTCCGCAGAACGAGGAGTTGTCCGACAAATCTGATGGACTTTTCAATCAGGTGATCAACGGTACGACCGTCGCAAGGCAGTGGATGTCATCTATCTATATTTCTTAGAAGTCTTCGACAAATTGCAGCACAGGAGACTGTTACACAAAGTCTCTAAGCTCGGCTTTTTGGGCAACGTACTACGCTGGCTGCGCAACTGGCTATCAGGATGCAAGCAAAGAGTCAGCATCGGCCAGGCTTTGTCCGAGTGGGCCCTTGCTCCCTCTAGAGGGCCTCAGGTCAGTGTCCTGGGTCCTATCCTCTTCTCCATCTATGTAAACGACATGGATGCGGGGCTTCTGTCCAAGGTATCGAACTTTACCGACGACACGAAGTTCTGCCATGCAGCATAGAGGGAGAGAGACAGAGTTGAGATTCAACAAAATCTCAGAAAATTCGTCAGTAGGTCGGAAGCGTGGCAGACCCCCATCAATGATGCAAAATGTACAGTTATGCACATGGCGGTGTCGCAATGTCAACTTCAACCACACGATAGCCGGAAGCGATTTTGCAACTGTTGACCAGCAAAGAGACTTGGGTGTCCTTATCTCGAAAGATATGAAATGGAACGCGCCGGTTGAAGAAAGTTAAAAGATATCTAACCGTAACTTTGGTTTCATCACCAGTAACTTCCTCTGTAAAACGAAGAACATTGTACTGCCGTTGTACACGCCTCTCATGAGTCCCCACCTCAAGCATGCAGTCTAATTCTGGTCTCCACACATGAGGGGGGACATAACTAAACTGGAACGAATCCAGCATCGTGCAACTGAGCTCATCCCGCAGCTACGTCACCACAGCCACGAGCATAGGCTTAAAGTAGCTTGGCCTCATCACCCTCGAGCAACGAAGGCTGAAGGGCCAGCTCATTGAAACCTTCAAATAACTGAAGGGATTCAACAATGTGAGCCCTGTCGGCCTCTTTGACGGGGACCACAACATTCGTATCCGAAACAACGGGGAGAAACTTGTGTAAAAACGTTTTGCTACGACTATAACGCAACATTTTTTCCCGATCGCGATCTCGCGGGCTTGGAAAAAATTTACCGGCTGCGGTAGCTGGCTCTAAATCCGTGAATGCGTTCAAAAACGCGTTTCACAAGCACTGGGCTTCGTGACTCGTTTAACCTGAGAACGACATGATCTACCAAGAGCTGTCGAGAGTTTAATTATAGGGATATAGGGAAGAAGCATGACACAGCTCTCTTCACAATTCAGGCTATTACTACTAATAAATTTATTATGAGTAACAATAATAGCCTTGTCACTGGTAGTAGTAGTTGTTAATTATTACTCATATATTCATTATTAGTAACAATGAAATGATTACACTTGCTAACCAACTCAACCGACTGAAGAACTCCATTCGAAACTGAACGCTTTCTACCACTAACATTGCATGTACAGACAGACTGATAATACTACATTGCAAGGACAGACTAAAAACACTACATTGCAAATACATACAGACTGATGAAATCTCGGTACGACCTTACCGAAATACACCGGGTGATAGGTATTACGAGGACCCGCATCCCCCCCTAAACCCACGCCGGGGCCACCGTTACTAGGCGTGAGCCCGTAACGGTACTCGCAATCACCCATCCGCTAGCCTACGAGACCATGCTGTCCTAACGGGACAAGCAGATGCAGGGACTATGGTATCCTGAAAATTGACACCGCCTGTGAGGAGGGCTTGCTCAACTCGATGCGGCGGTGAAGACTTGAAGGGATACCATATATTTTTACGCTTTATTTTTATGATTCTTATGTGGTACGAGGCCAGCATTCACCACCACAGCCCATTATATACAAAAATCGAACCCACACCAAAAGGAGAGCCCCTGCTCAACTCTGTGATACGGACTAGATTCTACGGGTATCATTCATTGCTGGGGCAGCGAGTGATTTCCTACTGAGGAATCTTGCCGACACAATACATTTTTCCATTTACTTTTCTACCCTCCCTGTGGGAGAGGAAATGAAGTAGAAAAATAGGGAGAGATAGACAACAATTGCACCCCCCCACCCCATGATATTTGAAACTCGAACCCGCACCAGGACGAGAGTTTTGCTCAACTCTATGGTACGCCGTAGATTCGACAGATTTCATCTATTGTTGAGGCAATGAGAATCTTCCTACGGAGGGACCTTGCTGACACGATGGTATTTTTCTTTTCCCTTTCATACACTCTCTGCGGGAGAGATAAAAAAGAATATAGATAAGGAAGATAGATAGATAAATGCGGATCAGCGGCGCTTGCCGATGATCCGCAACAACGACTCGCCACGCACCCCATGCTATGCGAAAATCAAACCGCACCAGGAGGAGAGCATTGCTCAACTCTACGGTACGACGTAGATTTGACGAACTTGTGCATGCGAAGTCTGCCGCAGCCCAGCGACGCTTACCGATGAGCCGCAATAGCGGCTCAACCCCACACCCCATGATATGCAAAAATCGAACCCTCACCAGGAGGAGAGCTCGCTCAACTCTACGGTACGACCTAGATTCGACAGATATTACACATTTTTGAGGCAGTAAGTATTTTCCCAAGGAGGGACCCTGCCGACAAGATGGTATTTTTTCTTCTTACTTTGCTACCTTCCCTGTCGGGAGAGAAAATAAAAAATAGAAATGGGGATAACATCCATCTGTTGAATCAGTGAGTACCTTCCTATAGAGAGACACTGTTGACCCGATGCTGCTATCTTTTCCTTCTCTTTTTCCCTTCATGTCAGGAGGGGAAAAAAATAAAAGACTTGATATTAGTTTTCTTTGTAATATCAGATCAGCAGCGCCGGTTACATCTCTTTGAGATGTCCCTCTGGCATCTCACTTGAAATATATGATAATAGTTTTCTTTGTAATGCCATCTCACTTGAAATATATGATATTAGTTTTCTTTGTAATATGTAAAGCCCCTCAGACACCTCAGTTGAAATATACATAGATCTTAAAGATATCCTTCTGGCATCTCATCTTGAAATATGAAATACTAGTGCACTTAATACATCTGCCCCTACGGCATCTCACCTTTAAATCGATCCATTTTGAATGAACTAACCGTCTTCTCTCTCTCCTGTAGTACAGATCCGGGAGAGACCCTGTTGCCGCATGGCGCAGAGACACTAACCTACTAACCCATTCTTTACAGATGTCCGAGCTAATTTCAAAATTTAAATACCGGTTGTTTGCCTTTTTTGGACTAAAATCTGTGATAACTATTCATGCCTTTTTTGTGGCAAATCTTGCAATAAGTGATCAAAAATTATAAACCTTCGTTTCCTCGTACTCAAATCGATTTGACATAACTACAAATTTAAATACTCGTGCCATTCCTGGACTGAAACTTGCAAAAATACCCGTTTTTCCAAATTTAAAATACTCGTGTTTCTTTTGACTAAGTCCAGGAGTTGCCACAACCAACTCTTTACTAGGAGATGTCACTCTGACATCTCACCTTGAAGTGCGTCAGCCTTCAAGGAAGCTGCAATAATCACCATTTTTCAATAAATTTAACAACTCGTGCTGCCTCTGCTTGGTAGCACGCACCGGTTACCTAGTGAAATAAGATTTGTTAGATGTCCCTCTGGCATCTCTCCTGAAATATGAAATAAACTTGTAGATGTCCCTCTGGCATCTCACCTAAAGCATATTGAATCTATATATAGCATCCAGTGCAAACTAATCCTTGGAGATGCTCCTCTGACATCCCATTCTCAAATTTATTCCCATGCACATTATGGATAACTAACCGCCTTCTCTTCTGTAGCACAGATTCGGGTGGGACCTGGTGCAGCAGGGAGCCCATCAACGTCTAAATAATAACCTCTTTCCCACAGACGCTCTAGAAAATGTCAAAATTTAAAAATCGATGTTTGCTCTTTTTTCGGATTAAATTCTACGCTAGATGCTTGTAAAATTTTAAAACATTGTGTTCCCCTTGACTATTGTCTAAATTGAAAATGTAAATACTGATCTCTTGTATTTTTTTGAGTAAATTCTGCGATAACTATTCAATAAATTTAAAAATATTTATCATTTGACTAAACTCAGGAGTCACCATGAGCAATTTTTTTTGGGAGATGTCCTTCTGACATCTCAAATGAAATGCTCTTGTAGGACCAACCACACGTGTTCAGAGACTTACTCTGCTGAGCACTATGGAGAACCACTCTCAGGAAACTGGGCGTGGAGCTCTCCTACATTTGCACTTATCAAAATTTCACGACATTTTTGATAGCTCCGACCAAGACTCTCGATCAGTCAAGGGCAGGTCTGTCCTTATGGGAGGTCACTCTGACGCCTCACCTTGAAGTGCGACAGCCTTCAGGAACCGCTTGCGTACAGAAGTCTTAATCTGCTGAGCACATGATGAAGGACCACTACCCGGGAAACTGGGTGTGCTGCTCTCCTAAATGTGAACATAGTTGTCGAAATGTAATTCCCATATGCTCCTTTAGAAGTAGACTCAATACTAGTTGGAGTCCGTCTGACCCAACCTCTGGGGCAAACCGATAGGCATACGATCGAGGAAAAGTGTGAGTCCGCTGAGCGAATGGGCGTGTTCGTCTCTGCTCGACCGTCTGAGATGCGACCGCCTGAAACCTGAATTCTTCACTTCTCATCTTGTTCACCCGTTTCTGAATTATCGCCCTGACATTCGACCCTTTCTTCTCCGGGACTGAAATGCCTTGGGTAGTAGTAGGGTAGTAACTAGTATAGTGATGATGGTAGTTGTGGTTTCTCTCCTTTATATCCCTACAACCTTCTTTTTCTCTAGGTGTGCGTGAATTTCTAAAGCCTCGTTGACTATCCCCTACTCATCTATCACTTCTTTCAAGAAAACACTCGACATGAGCTCTCACACCCGTTTGTTTTCCTTAATCTAATCTAATCTAATCTAATCGTCTCATCATCTAGCGAGGACAGGAGCCCCATTCCTACCCCACTAGAGTTCTCATCATCGAACAGAGACACAAGCGCTATTCCTCCCCAGCAGGAGTCCTCATCATCTAAGAACGGCATGAACATCATCCCTCCCCAGCAGGAGCCCTCATTAGTGTCCCTCATTGACCGCCATAACTCTTAACGCGACCGATAAATCATCTTAATGAGTCGCCCGTTCTCTGGGGAGTAGTTGCCTCCATCCATGGGACAGGTAGAAAAAAAAGGCGGCATGTGCGGCCGAGTTGATGGACGCGTCATGAGGTGGAAGAGCAGCATGTGCGGCCGAGTTGATGGACGCGTCATGAGGTGGAATAGCAGCATTTGCGGCCGAGCTGATGGACGCGTCATGAGGTTGGTGAGCAGCATGTGCGGCCGTGCTGATGGACGCGTCATGAGGTAGGGGAGCAGCATGTGTGGCCGAGTTGCTGGACGCGTCATGAGGTAGGAGAGTGCCATGTGCGGCCAAGCTGATGGACGCGTCATGGGATGTGAGCGTAGCATGTGCAACCGAGCTGATGAACGCGTCATGAGGTGGGAGAGCAGCATGTTCGGCCGAGCTGATGGGCGCGTAATGAGATGGGAGAGCAGCATGTGCAGCCGAGCTGATGGACGCGTCATGAAGTGGGAAAGCAGCATGTGCTGCCGAGCTGATGGACGCGTCATGAGGTGGGATGGGAGAGCAGCATGTGCGGCCGAGTTTATGGACGTGTCATGAGGTGGGAGAGCAGCATTTGCAACCGAGCTGATGGATGCGTCATGAGGTGGAAGAGCAGCATATGCAGCCAAGCTGATGGATGCGTCATGGGATGGGAGAGCAGCATGTGCGGCCGAGCTGATGAACGCCTCCTGAGGTGGGAGAGGAGCATGTGCGGCCGAACTGATGGACGCGTCATGAGATAAGAGAGCAGCATGTGCGGCCGAGCTGACGGACGCGTCATGAGGTGGGAGAGCAGCATGTGCGGCCAAGCTGATGGACGCGTCATGAGGTGGGAAAGCGGCATATGCGGCCGAGCTGATGGACGCGTCATGAGGTGGAAGATCAGTGAGTAAGGCCGAGCTGATGGACGCGTCATGAGGTGGAAGAGCAGTGAGTAAGGCCGAGCTGATGGACGCGTTATCTAGAGTTCGAATCCGCTCGCAAGCGCCCGTGTGTTGTTTAACTGCTTTATATAAACATGTATCACTGAATCGGTGTATGGGTGGTTCCCATTTGATTGTTAGTCGTCGCCCGTAATAGATTACAAAAAATGCGATTAAAATTCGATGATTTAAATGCATATTGCTGGGCTATTGAGACGCTCCATTGCCTAGAGTTCTTACAAACAATAGATTTATTCGTATATTAGTAATGGAATAGAAACAATATACATCACATTTCCCAAACATTCCTATAGTTAGCCAGTTGTTGACGTCGTTGTTAACAACCCGATTCTCTCTCTCACCAACATTGAGAGGAGATGTTTTCAGGGCCTATTCTTATAAGGCTCGCGACAAGGGGAAGTTCAAATCTTTGCTAAGCGCTCCTTTCGCTTCAAAGTAGGCTATACTGAATGTACTTTGTAGGGCCCTCACCCTTTAGCCTCATTAAATCATTGCGGTGCGGAAAAGGAAGCTTGGATTCGAAGTGAACGATAACTGCGAGCGGAGGACGGGAACAGCGCAGTGAACGGTAACTGCGAGCGGAGGACGAGAACAGGGCAGTGAACGGTAACTGCGAGCGGAGGACGAGAACAGGGCAGTGAACGGTAACTGCGAGCGGAGGACGGGAACAGGGCAGTGAACGGTAACTGCGAGCGGAGGACGAGAACAGGGCAGTGAACGGT
>SDVV010001910.1:0-24265 GCA_016164225.1 Gammarus roeselii
AAACAACTATATCAACCTAAACAACTAAAACAACCAAACACATATAACACCTACAACACCTAAAACACCTATAACACCTGCAACACCAAAAACACCTAAACAAACAGAACACCTGAAAACAACTATAACACTTGAAACAACTAAAACAACTAAAACAACTAAACAACTAGAACACCTAAACACGTACAACAACTAAAGCAACTAGAAACCCCAAAACAACAATAACAACTAAAACAACTAAAACAACTGAAACAACTAAACACCTAAAACAACTATAACACCTAAACCACCTAAAACACCTAAACAACTAAATAACATAAAACAACTAAATCACCTGAAACAACTGAAACACCTACATCAACTAAAACTCCTATAACAACTAAAATACCTGGAACAACTGAAACACCAGAAACTACTAAACCAACTAAAACAACTAAACAATCAAAACACCTATAACACTTAAAACAACTAAAACACCTTAACAACTGGAACACATAAAACAACAGAAACACCTATAACAACTAGAAACACCTAAAACAACACAAAAACCTTGAAAAACTAGAACAACTATAACAACTAAAACAAATAAAACACCTAAAACAACTAAAACACCTAAACAACTAGAACAACTAATACAACTAAAACAACTAAAACAACTAAACACCTACAAACAACCTATACCCCTTAAACAACTATAACACCTAAAACAACTATAACACACGAAACAACTAAAACACCGATACAACTAAAACACCTGAAACAACTAAAACACCTAAAACACCTGAAACACCTTAAACAACTAAGACACCTAAAACACCATAGAACACCTAAAACACCTATAACAACTAATACACCTAAAAGCAACTAGAACACCTACAACAACTAAAACAACTTTAACAACTAAGCAACTAAAACACCTAAACAATTAAAACACCTTCAACAACTATAACACCTATAACAATTAAAACAACTAAAACAACTAGGACACCTATAACAATTATAACAACTGAAACAACTAAATCAACTAGAACAACTAAAACAACTAAAACAACTAAAACAACTAAAACAACTACAACAACTAAAACAACTGAAACAACTTAAACAACTAAACAACTAAAACAACTAAAACAACTGAAACAACTATAACACACAAACAACTTGAACACCTATAACAACTAAAACAACTATAACACCTATAACAACTATAACAACTAAAACAACCAAAACAACTAAACAACTAAAACACATATAACACCTACAACACCTAAAATACCTAGAACTCCTATAACACCAATAACACCTAAACACAGATAACAACCAGAACACCTAGAAACAACTATAACTCTTGAAAAAACTGAAACAACTAAAACAACAGGAACACCAATAACACCTATAACAACTAGAACACCTATGAACAACTAAAACACCTAAAACAACTAAAACAACTAAAGCAACTAAACAACTAAAACACCTAAACAACTAAAACACCTATAAAAACTAAAACACATGAAACAACTAGAACACACATAACAATCAAATCAACTGAAACAACAAGAACAACTAGAACAACTGAAACAACTTAAACAACTAAAACAACTAAAACACTCAAAACAACTAAAACAACTAGAACAAATAAAACAAATAAAACACCTTTAACAACTCAAACACCTAAAACAACTAAAACAACTACAACAACTATAACAACCAAAACACCTAAAACACCTGAAAAACTATAACACCTTAAACACCTATAACACCTAAAACACCTACAACACATAAAACACCTAAAATACCTAGAACAACTATAACACATATAACAACTAAAACAACTAAAACAACTAAAACAACTAGAACAACTAAAACACATATAACACCTACAACACCTAGAATACCTAAAACACCTATAACACCACAAACACTTAAGACACCTATAACAACTGTTACACCTACAAACAACTTAACACCTAAAACAACTAAAACAACTAAAGCAACTAAACAACTATAACACCTAAACAACTAAAACACCTATAACACATGAAACAACTAAACAACTAAACAACTAGAACACACATAACAATAAAAAAAATTAAACACCTAAAACAACTAGTATAACTCGAACAACAAAAACAACACAAACAACTATAACAACTAAAACAACAAAACAACTAAACAACAAAATCAACTAAACAATTCAAACAACTAAAACAACTCAAACAACTGAAACACCTAAAAAACAACTATAACACCTAAAACAACTACAACACCTAGAACAACTAAACACCTAAAACCACTATAACACCTACAACAACTAAAACACCTCAAACAACTATAACACATAAACAACTATAAAATCTAAACAACTAAAACACCTAGAAAACAACTGAAACACCTAAATCATATGAAACACCTAAAACAACTACAACACCTAGACTATAACAACTATAACAACTATAACAACGAAAACAACTAAAACAACCGAAACAACTGAAACAACTATAACAACTAAAACAATTAAAACAACTATAACAACCAAGATAACTAAACAACTACAACAACTAGAACACCTATAACAACTAGAACACCTAAAACAACTAAAACACATAAAAACAACTTAACACCTAGAACAACTAAAACACCTGATACAAATAAAACACCTAAAAGACTCAAACACACAAAACAACTTAAACACCTACTGTAGAACAACCACAACACCTAAAACACCTAAAACACTTATAACACATAAAACAACTATAACACCTATAACAACTAAAACAACTACAACAACTAAAACACACAAAACAACTTAAACACCAATAACATCCATAACACCTAAAACAATTAAACACCTATAACAACTATAACACCTAAACATCTACAACACCTAAAGCACCTAAAACACATGTAACACCTACAACACCTTAAATACCTATAACACATGAAACACCATAAACACCTATAACACCAATAACAACCAAACACCTGAAAACAACTATAACACTTAAAACAACTAAAATAACTAAACAACTAAACAACTATAACACCTAAACTTACTACAACAACTGAAACAACTAGAACAACTTAAACAAATAAAACAACTATAACAAATAAAACAACTATAGTAACTAAAACATCTATAAAACAACTAAAACACCTTACCCACCTAAAACACCTAAACAACTAGAACACATATAACAACTGAAACACCTAAAACAACTAAAACACCTAGAACAACTACAACTCCTAAAACAACTAGAACACTTGGATCAACTGAAACACCAGAAACAACTAAACCAACTAAACACCTAAAACAACTAAAACAACTAAAACACCTTAACACATAAAACAACAAAAACACCTTAACAACTATAACACATAAAACAATTTTTACACATAAAACAACTAGAAATACCTGAAACAACTAGAACACCTCAAACAACTAAAACAACTTTAACAACTAAAACAACTAATACACCTATAACAACTTAAACACATTTAACAAATAAAACACCTATAACAACTAAAACAACTAAAACAACTAGGACACCTATAACAATTAAAACAACTGAAACAACTAAAACAACTAGAACAACTAGAACAACTAAAACAATTAAAACAACTAAAACAACTAAAACAACTAAACAACTAAAACACCTAAGCAAGAAAAACACCTATAACAACTAAAACACCTAAACAACTATAACACCTATAACAACTATAACACCTAAACAACTAAAACCCTAAAACAACTAAAACACCTAAAACAACTAGAACACATAAAACAACTATGACATCAAAACAATTAAAACACCTAAAAAACAACTAGAACACCTAAACAACTGAAACACCTAAACAACTAAAACACATTAAACACCTATAACACTTGAAACAACTGAAATGCCTAAAACAACTATAACACCTACAACAACTAAAACAACTGAAACAACTATAACACCTAAAACAACCAAAACACCTTAACAGCTATAACACCTGAAACAACTAGAACACTTAAAACAACTAGAACACCTTAAACAACTAAAACACTTAATACAACTAAAACACATAAAACAACTATAACATTCTAACAACTAAACACCTAAAACAACCAAAACACCTGAAATAACTAAATCACCTAAAACAACTAAACAACTAAAACACCTAAAACAACTAAAACAAATATAACTCCTAGAACAACTAGAACACCAGAATATACTAAACCAACTAAACAACTAAATTAACTTGAACAACTAAAACACCTAGAACACATAAAACAGCTATAACACCTAAACAACTAAAACACAAATAAAGAACTAAAACACCCAAACAACTAGATACACCTAAACCACTAAAACACCTAAAACAAATATAACAACTGAAAAAAATAAAACACCTAAAACAACTAGAACAACCAAACCAACAGAAACAACTAAAAACAACTAGAACACCTATAACACATAAAACAACTAAAACACCTACACAACTATAACACATAAAACAACTAGAACACCTAAAACAACTAGAAACACCTTAAACAACTAAAATACCTAAAATAACTAAAACAACTATAACAACTAAAACGAATAAAACATCCTGAACAACTGAAACACCCAAAACAACTAAAACAACTAAATCAACTCGGACAACTATATTAATTAATCAACCGAAACAACTAGAACAACTAGAACACCTAAAACAACTAAAACACATATAACAACTAAAATACATAAAACAACTATAACACCTACAACAACTAAAACAACTAAAACAACCATAACACCTAAAGCAACTAAAACACTTATAACAACTAGAACACCTAAAACAACTATAACACCTCTAACAACTATACCACCTAAAACAACTATAACACCTACAACAACTAAAACAACTAAAACATCTATAACAACTAAAACAACTAAAACAACTAAAACAACTGAAACCACTATAACAACTAGAACAACTAAAACAACTAAAACAACTAAAACAACTAAACGACTAAACAAAAAAACAACTATAACACCTAAAACAACTAAAACACATAAAACAACTAAAATACCTAAAACAACTATAACACCTACAACAACTAAAAACAACTAAAACATCTATAACAACTACAACAACTAAAACAACTATAACAACTAAAACAACTACAACAACTAAAACACATAAAACAATTATAACACCCAAACATCTACAACACCTAGAACACCAAAAACACCTACAACACCTATAACAACCATAACACCGATAAACAACTATAACACCTATAACAACTAAAACAACTAAAACAACTAACTAGCTAAAACACCTAAAACAACTAAAACAACTATAACAACTAGAACAACTAGAACAACTAAAACAACTAAAACAACCAAAACAACTAAAACAACTAAAACAACTAAACACCTCAACAACTAAAACACCTATACCACATAAAACACCTAACAACTAAAACACATAACAACAACTTAAACACCTGAAACAACTAAATTACCTAAACATCTAAAACACCTCTAACACATAAAATAACTAAACAACTAAACAATTCAAACAACTAAAACAACTTAAACAACTGAAACACCATAAACAACGAAAACACCTACAACAAATAAAATATCCATAACAACTTAAACACCTAGACACAACTATAACTCCTATAACAACTATATTACCTAACACAACTATAACACCTTAAACAACTAAAACATCTAGAACAATTAAAACACACATAAGAACTTTAACATCTAAACAACTAAAACACCTAAAAAACAACTAAAACACCTAAAGGAAATGAATCACCTAACACAACTACAACACCTAGAACACCTAGAACACTTAAAACAACTATAATACCTAAAATAACTATAACACCTATAACATCTAAAATACCTATGACACCTAAAACACCTAAAACACATAAACAACTATAACACCTATAACAACTAAAACACCTAAAACAATTACAACAACTAAAACATCTAAAACAACTATATCACCTATAACAACTAGAACATCTAAAACAACTAAAGCAACCGAAACAACTGAAACAACTAAACAACTGAAACAACTATAACAACTAAAACAACCAAAATAACTAAACAACTAAAACAACTAAAACACATAAAACAACCAAAACACATAAAACAACTAAAACACCTAAAACAACTATAACACCTATATCATCCAGAACACCTATGACACCTAAAACACCTAAAACACAAACAACTATAACACCTATAACAACTAAAACACCTAAAACAATTAAAACTACTAAAACAACTACAACAACGATATCATCTATAACAACTAGAACAACTAAAACAACTAAAACAACTAAATCAACTAAACACCTAAAACAACTAAAAAAAACTTAACCACCTAAAACACCTTTAACAACTAGAACACCTAAAACAACTTATACACTTAAAGCAACTAAAACACCTAAACAACTACAACACCTAAATCTACTAGAACACCTAAACCAACTGAAACAACTAAAACACCTATATCAACTAAAACATCTAAAACAACTAACACACCTGCAACACCTAAAACAATTATAACACCTAAAACAACTATAACACCAAAAACAACTAGACCAACTGAAACAACTATAACAACTAAAACACCTAAAACAACTGAAACAACTAAAACCACTACAATACCTAAAGAACTAAAGCAACTAAAACCCCTAAAACAATTAAAACACCTAAAACAACTAAACACACAAACAACTTAAACACTTAGAACAACTAAAACACCTAAAACACCTAAAGCAAGTATAACACCTAAACATCTAAAACACCTACAACACCTAAAACACTTATAACACCTAAAACAACTATAACACCTATACCAACTACAACAACTAAAACATCTAAAACAACTAAAACAACTGAAACACATACAACACCTATAATACCTAGAACACCTATAACACCAATAACACCTATAACACCTATAACAACCAAACACCTGAAAACAACTATAACACTCAAAACAACTAAAACAACTAAACAACTAAACAACTAAAACACCTAAAACAACTGAAACAACTTAAACAACTAGAACAACTAGAAACAAGTAAAACAACTATAACAACTAAAACAACTAAAACAACTAAACAACTAAAACACATAAAAAAACTAAAACACCTATACCACCTAAAACACCTGAAACAAATATAACTCCTAAAAACAACTAGAACACCAGAATATACTAAACCAACTAAACAATTAAATTAACTTGAACAACTAAAACACCTAGAACACATAAAACAGCTATAACATCTAAACAACTAAAACACATATAAAGAACTAAAACACCTAAACAACTAGATACACCCAAACAACTAAAACACGTAAAACAAATATAACAACTGAAAAAAATAAAACACCTAAAACAACTAGAACAACCAAACCAACAGAAACAACTAAAAACAACTAGAACACCTATAACACATAAAACAACTAAAACACCTAAACAACTATAACACACAAAACAACTAGAACACCTATAACAACTAGAAACACCTTAAACAACTAAAATACCTAAAATAACCAAAACAACTATAACAACTAAAACGAATAAAACACCCTGAACAACTGAAACACCCAAAACAACTAAAACAACCAAAACAACTCGGACACCTTTAACAATTAATCAACTGAAACAACTAGAACAACTAGAACAACTAAAACAACTCAAACAACTGAAACAATTAAAACAACTATAACAACTAAAACAACTAAAACACCTTAAGCAACTACAACACCTAAAACAACATAAACACCTAGAACAACAATAATACCTATAACAACTATAACACCTAAACAACTATAACACCTTAACCAACTAAAACACCTAAAACAACTAGAACACATAAAACAACTATAACATCTAACAACTGAAATACCTAAAAAACAACTAAAATACCTAAAACAACTGAAACACCTAAAACAACTACAACACCTACAACACCTATTACACTTAAAACAACTGAAATGCCTAAAACAACTATAACACCTACAACAACTAAAACAACTGAAAAAAATAAAACACCTAGAACAACTAAACACTCATAACAACTAAAACACCTAAAACAACTAACACACCTGAAACACCTAAAACAACTATACACCTAAAATAACTAAACAACTAGAACAACCATAACAACTAAAACACATAAAACAACTAGAACACCTAAAACAACTGAAACAACTAAAACAACTAAAATACGTAGAACAACTATATCAACTATAACACCTAAAACAACTTAAACACCTATAACAACTAAAACACACAGAACAACTTAAACACATAAAACAACTAAAACACCTGAAACAACTAAAACACCTAAAACAACTATATCACCTAAACATCTACGACACCTAAAACACCTAAAACACTTATAATACCTAAAAACAACTATAAAACCTTTAACAACTAAATTTACTAAACAGTTAAAAAAAACTATAACAACTAAAACCCATAAAACACCTACAACACCTAAAATACCTAAAACACATATAACACCAATAACACCTATAATACCTATAACAACCAAAACGCTCGAAAAACAACTATAATTTTTAAAACAACTAAAACAACTAAACAACTAAACAACTAAACAACTAAAACACCTAAAACAACTAAAACAACTAAACAACTAAACAACTTGAACAACTAAAACCACTATAACAACTAAAACAACTAAAACCACTGAAACAACTAAAACACCTATAACAACTAAACAACTAAACAACTAGAACTCCTAAAACAACTAGAACACACATAACAATTGAAACATTTGAAATAACTAAAAAAAACTAAACAACTAAACAACTAAAACACCTAAAACACATTAAACAACTAAAACAACTAAAGCAACTAAACAACTAAATCACCTAAACAACTAAAACATCTAAAACACATAACACAACTAAGCAACGAAAACAACTAGAACACACATAACAACTAAACAACTGAAACAACTAAAACAACTAGAACAACTAAAACAACTAAACAACTAAAACAATTATAACAACTAAAACAAATAAACAACTAAAACAACCAAAACAATCAAACTATTCGAGCAACTAAAACAACTTAATTAACTGAAACACCTAATATAATTAAAACACCTACAACAACTATAACACCTAAAACAACAACAACACCTAGAAACAACTATAACTCCTAGAACAACTAGAACACCTAAAAAACTATAACACCTTAAACAACTGAAACACCTAGAACAACTACAACACATAAAACAACAATAACATCTAAACAACTAGAACACCTAAAAAACAACTAAAACACCTAAAACAACTGTAACACCCATAACAACTACAACATCTAGAACACCTAGAACACTTAAAACAACTAAAATGCCTATAACAACTATAACTCTTACAACAACTTGAACTACTATACCAATAATAACAACTAAAACAACTAAAACAACCGAAACAACTGAAACAACTATACAACTTAAACAACTATAACAACTAAAACAACCAAAATAACTCAACAACTATAACAACTAAAACACCTATAACAGCTAAAACACCCAAAACAACTACAACACCTAAATCAACTACAACACCTACACCAACTAGAACAACAAAAACACCCTGAACAACTAAAACACATAAAACAACTAACACACCTGAAACACCTAAAACACCTATAACACCTAAAACAACTATAACACCTATAACAACTGAAACGACTATAACACCTAAAACATATAAAACACCTAAAACAAATAAAACACTTATAACACCTAAAATAACTATAGCACCTTTAACAACTAGAACAACTAAAACAACTAAAACAACTAAAACAACTAAAAAAACTAAAACACATATAACACCTACAACACCTAAAATACATTACACCTAAAACACCATAAAACAACTTTAACACCTATAACAACCACAACACCTGAAAACAACTAGAACACATAAACAGCTAAAACAACTAAACAACTAAACAACTAAAACACCTAAAACAACTAAAACAACTAAAACAACTTGAACAACTTGAACAACTAAAACAACTAAATTAACTAAATCAATTAAACAACTAAACAACTAAAACAACTAAACACCTAAAACAACTATAACAACTAAGCAACTAAAACTCCTAAAACAACTCGAACACCTGGAACAACTGAAAATAAAACACATATAACAACTAAAACACCTAAACAACAAACACATCAAACAACTAGAACACCTAAATCAACTAAAAACACCTTGAACAACTAAAACGCCTAAAACAACTATAACAACTATAACAACTGGAAAAAATAAAACACCTAAAACAACTGAAACACCCATAACAACTAAAACAACTAAACCAACTATAACAACTAAAACACCTAAAACAACTAAGCCCCTTAAACAACTATAACACCTGAAACAACCAAAATACAAGAAACAACTGAAACACCAATAAAACTAGAACACCTAAAACGAATAAAATACCTAAAACAACTAGAATACCTATAACACCATAAAACGACAAAACACTTATAACAAGTAGAACACATAGAACAACTAAAACACCTAAAACAACTACAACAACTCTAACAATTAAACAACTAAAACACCTAAACAACTAAAACACCTTTAACAACTAAAACACCTAAAACAACTAGAACAACTGAAACAACTAGGACACCTATAACAATTAAAACTTCTGAAACAACTAAAACAACCAAAACAACTAGAACAACTAGAACAACTAAAACAACTAAAACAACTAAAACAACTATAACAACTAAAACAACTAAAACAACCATAACAACTAGGACAACTAAAACAACTAAAACAATTAAAACAACTATAACAACTAAAACTAAAACAACTAAAACACCTAAAGCAACTAAAACAACTAGAACAACTCGAACAACTATAACAATTAAAACTTCTGAAACAACTTAAACAACTAGAACAACTAGAACAACTATTACAACTAAAACAACTAGAACAACTAAAACAACTATAACAACTAGAACAACTAAAACAACTAAAAACACTGAAACAACTAATCAACTAAAACAACTAAAACAACTAAGACAACTAAAACAACTAAACAACTAAACAACTAATACAACTAAAACACCTAAAACAACTAAAACACCTAAACAACTAAAACACACAAACAACTTAAACACCTCAAACAACTTAAACACCTAAAAACAACTAAACACCTAAAACAACTATAACACCTAAACATCGAGAACGCCTAAAACACCTGAAACATCTCAAACACCTTAAACAACTATAACAACTAAAACAACTAAACAATTAAAACAACCTAACAACTAAACAATTCAAACAACTAAAACAACTTAAACAACTGATACACCTAAAACAACTAAAACACCTACAACAACTTAAACCATTAGAACAACTAAAACAACCAGAAACAACTATAACTCCTATAACAACTACAACACCTAAAACAACTGAAACAACTAAAACAACTCAAACAACTAAAACACCTTAAACAGCTAGAACACATAAAACAACTGGAACAACTAAAACAACTAAAATACCTAAACAACTAAAACAACTATAACACATAGAACAACTGAAACACCTAAAACAAATAGAACACACAAACAACTTAAACACCTAGAACAACTAAAACACCTAGAACAACGAAAACACCTTAAACAACTATAACACCTTAACATCTACAACTTCTAAAACACCTAAAACACTTATAACACCTAAAATAACTATAACACCTTTAACAACTACAACAACTAAAACAACTAAAACACATATAACACCTACAACACCTAAAATACCTATAACACCTATAACACCAGGAACCACCTATAACACCTATAACAACCAGAAAACCTGAAAACAACTATAACACTTAAAACAACTAAAACAACTAAACAGTTAAACAATTAAAACACCTAAAACAACTAAACAACTAAAACAACTAGAACAACCTAAACAACTGCAACAACTATAACAACTAAAACCACTAAAACAACTAGAACACCAAAAGCAACTAAAACAACTAGAACAACTAAAACTGCTAAAACAACTAGAACACCTGGAACAACTGAAACGCCAGAAACAACTAAACCAACTAAACAACTACAACAACTAAAACAACTAAAACACCTAAAACACCTACAACAACTATAACACCTAAACAACATAACACATCAAACAACTAGAACACTTAAAAACAACTAGAAACACCTAAACAACTAAAACGCCTAAAACAACTAAAATAACTATAACAACTAGAACAAATAAAACACCTAGGACAACTATAATACCAAAAACAACTAAAACAACAATAACAACTAAAACAACTAAAACAACTAAAACACCTATAACAACTAAACCCCTTAAACAACTATAACACCTAAAACAATCAGAACACATGAAACAACTAAAACACTAATACAACTATAACACCTAGAACGACTAGAACACCTAAAATAACTAGAACACATATAAGACCATAAAACGACTAAACACTTATAACAACTAAAACAACTAAAACAACTACAACATCTAAAACAACTGAAACAACCAAACAACCGAAACAACTATAACAACTATAACACCTAAAACAACTGAAACAACTAAAACCACTACAATACCTAAAGAACTAAAGCAACTAAGCACCTAAAACAATTAAAGCACCTAAAACCACTAAACACACAAACAACTTAAACACTTAGAACAACTAAAACACCTAAAACACCTAAAGCAAGTATAACACCTAAACATCTAAAACACCTACAACACCTAAAACACTTATAACACCTAAAACAACTATAACACCTATACCAACTACAACAACTAAAACATCTAAAACAACTAAAACAACTGAAACACATATAACACCTACAACACCTAAAATACCTATAACACCTATAACACCAATAACACCCAAAACACCTATAACAACCAAAACACCTGAAAACAACTATAACACTTAAAACAACTAAAACAACTAAACAACTAAACAAACAAAACACCTAAAACAACTAAAACAACTAAAACGACTAGAACAACTAGAAACAACTAAAACAACCAAAACAACTAAAACAACTAAACAACTAAACAACTAAAACACCTAAAACAACTACAACACCTATACCACCTATAACACCTATAACAAATATAACTCCTAAAACAACTAGAACACCTGGAACAACTGAAACACCAGAAAATACTAAACCAACTAAACAACTAAATTAACTTGAACAACTAAAACACCTAGAACACATAAAACAGCTAAAACACCCAAACAACTAGAACACATAAAACAACTAAAACACCTAAACAAATAGATACAACTAAAAAACCTCAAACAAATATAACAACTGAAAAAAATATAACACCTAAAACAACTAGAACAACCAAACCAACAGAAACAACTAAAACAACTAGAACACCTATAGCACATAAAACAACTAAAACACCTAAACAACAATAACACATAAAACAACTAGAACACCTAAAACAACTAGAAACACCTTAAGCAACTAACACACCTATAACAACTAAAACGAATAAAACACTCTGAACAACTGAAACACCCAAAACGACTAAAACAACTAAAACAACTAGGACACCTATAACAATTAATGAACTGAAACAACTAGAACAACTAGAACAACTAAAACAACTAAAACAATTAAAACAACTAAAACAACTAAAACAACCCCAACAACTAAGACAACTAAAACAACTCAAACAACTAAAACAACTAAAACAACTATAACAACTAAAACAACTAAAACACCTTAAGCAACAAGAACACCTAAAACAACTAAAACAACAATAATACCTACAACAACTATAACACCTAAACAACTATAACACCTAAAACAACTAAAACACCTAAAACAACTAGAACACATAAAACAACTATAACATCTAACAACTAAAACACCTAAAAAACAACTGAAACACCTAAAACAACTGAAACACCTAAAACAACTACAACACCTACAACACCTATTACACTTAAAACAACTGAAATGCCTAAAACAACTATAACACCTACAACAACTATAACAACTGAAAACATTAAAACACCTAGAACAACTAAAACACCCATAACAACTAAAACACCTAAAACAACTAACACACCTGAAACACCTAGAACAACTATAACACCTAAAACAACTATACAACTAGACCAACCATAACAACTAAAACACATAAAACAACTAGAACACCTAAAACAACTGAAACAACTAAAACAACTAAAATACGTAGAACAACTATATCAACTATAACACCTAAAACAGCTAAAACACCTACAACAACTAAAACACAGAACAACTTAAACACCCAAAACAACTAAAACACCTGGAACAACTAAAACACCCAAAACAACTGTATCACCTAAACATCTACGACACCTAAAACACCTAGAACACTTATAACACCTAAAAACAACTATAAAACCTTCAACAACTAAAACAACTAAAACAGTTAAAAAAACTATAACAACTAAAACCCATATAACACCTACAACACCTACAATACCTAAAACACCTATAACACCAATAACACCTATAATACCTATAACAACCAGAACGCTCGAAAACAACTATAACTTTTAAAACAACTAAAACAACTAAACAACTAAACAACTAGAACAACCTAAACAGCTGCAACAACTATAACAACTGAAACAACTAAAACAACTAGAACACCTAAAGCAACTAAAACAACTAAAACAACTAAAACTCCTAAAACAACTAGAACACCTGGAACAACTGAAACGCCAGAAACAACTGAACCAACTAAACAACTACAACAACTAAAACAACTAAAACACCTAAAACACCTACAACAACTAAAACACCTAAAACAACTAGAACAACTATAACAACTAGAACAAATAAAACACATAAGGCAACTAAAACACCCAAAACAACTACAACAAAAATAACAACTAAAACAACTATAACAACTAAAACACCTATAACAAATAAACCCCTTAAACAACTATAACACCTAAAACAACCAGAACACGTGAAACAACTAAAACACTAATACAACTAAATACCTAGAACGACTAGAACACCTAAAATAACTAGAACACATATAAGACCATAAAAC
The DNA here is from genome assembly GCA_016164225.1 of Gammarus roeselii. Lineage (NCBI taxonomy): Eukaryota > Metazoa > Arthropoda > Malacostraca > Amphipoda > Gammaridae > Gammarus > Gammarus roeselii. The sequence continues at coordinate 15,129 of SDVV010001910.1, forward strand.
GACTAAACACTTATAACAACTAGAACAACTAAAACAACTAAAACAATAAATAACAACTAAGACAACTAAAACAAATAAAACAACTATAACAACTAAACAACTAAAACAACTAAGACACCTGAAGCGACTAAAACACATACAACAACTAAAACACCTAAAACAAATTTAACATCTATAACAACTGAAACACCTAAAACAACTACAACACCTAGAACAAATAAAACACCTAAAGCAACTAGATCACATAAAACAACTATAACATCTAAACAACTAAAACACCGAAAAAAAAAACTAAAACACCTAAAAACAACTGAAACACCTGAACAACTACAACACCTAAAACACCTATAACACTTATAACAACTTAAATACCTGAAACAACTATAACAATTACAACAACTAAAACAACCAAAACAACTATAACAACTAGAACAACTAAAACAACTACAACAATTGGAACAACTAATCAACTAAAACAACTAAAACAACTAAAACAACTAAAACAACTATAACAACTAAAACACCTAAAACAACTGAAACAACTAAAATCACTACAATACCTAAACAACTAAATCAACTAAAACACCTAAAACAACTAAAACACACAAACAACTTAAACACCTATAACAACTTAAAAACCTAAAACAACTAAACACCTAAACAACTATAACACCTAAACATCTAGAACACCTAAAACACCTGAAACACCTATAACACCTTAAACAACTATAACACATATGACAACTAAAACAACAAGAACAACTAAAACAACTAAAGCAACTAAAACAACTATAACACATAAAATACCTAAATCCCCTACAACACCAATAACACCTGAAACACCTATAACAACCAGAACACCTATAAATAACTATAACACTTAAAACAACTAAAACAACTAAAACACCAGGAACACCTAAAACACCTATAACAACTAGAACACCTAAAAAACAACTAAAAACCCTAAAACAACTAAAACATCTCAAGCAACTAAACAACTACAACACCTAAACAACCAAAACACCTAAAACAACTAGAACACATAAAACAACTAAACAACTAAAACAACTAGAACACACATAACAATTAAAACATTTGAAACAACTAAATAAACTAAAACAACTAAAACAACTATAACACCTATAACAACTAAAACAACTAAAGCAACTAAACAACTAAATCACCTAAACATCTAGAACACCTAAAACACATAAAATAACTAAACAACTAACAATTCAAACAACTAAAACAACTCGAACAACTGAAACACCTTGAACAACTAAAACACCTACAACAACTAAAACACATAAAACAACTAAAACACCTACAACAACTAAAACACCTAAAACAACTCAAACAACTAAACAATTACAAGACCTAGAACACCTAGAACACTTAAAAGAACAATAATACGTAAAACAACTATAACACCTACAACAAACAGAACAACTATACCAACAATAACAAAAAAAACTAAAGCAACCGAAACAACTGAAACAACTTAACAACTGAAACAACTATAACAACTAGAACAACCAAAATAACTAAACAACTAAAACAACTAAAACACCTAAAACAACCAAAACACATATAACAACTTAAACACCTAAAACAACTAAAACACCTACAACAACTAAAACACCTAAAACAACTATAACACCTATAACATCTGAAACACCTAAAACAATTACAACAGCTAAAACAACTATAACAACTATAACACCTATAACAACTAAAACAACTAAAACAACTAGAACAACTACAACAACTAAATCAACTAAACACCTAAAACAACTAAAACACCTTAACCACCTATAACACCTATTATAACTAGAACACCTAAACCAACTTAAACACCTAAAGCAAACAAAACATCTAAAACAACTACAACACCAAAATCTACTAGAACACCTAACCAACTGAAACAACTAAAACACCTAAATCAACTAAAACACCTATAACAACTAGCACACCTGAAACACCTAAAACAATTATAACACCTAAAACAACTATAACGCCTAAAACAACTAGAACAACTTGAACAACTAGAACAACTAAAACACCTAAAACAACTGAAACAACTAAAACCACTACAATACCTAAACATCTAAAACACCTATAACACTTATAACACCTAAAACAACTATAACACCTATACCAACTACAACAACTAAAACATCTAAAACAACTAAAACAACTGAAACACATTTAACACCTACAACACCTAAAATACCTAGAACACCTGTAACACCAATAACACCTATAGCACCTATAACAACCAGAAAACCTGAAAACAACTATAACACTTAAACAACTAAAACAACTAAACAACTAAACAACTAAAACGCATAAAACAACTACAACAACTAAAACAACTAGAACAACTAAAAAAACTAAAAAAACTAAAACAACATAACAAATAAACAACTAAAACACCTAAAACAACTATAACACCTATACCACCTAAAACACCTAAAACACTCAAACTCCTAAAACAACTAGAACACCTGGAACAACTGAAACACCAGAAACAACTAAACCTACTAAACAACTAAAACAACTAGAACAACTAAAACACCTAAAACACACCTAAACAACTAAACACATAAAACAACTAAAACACCAATACAACTAGAAACACCTAAACAACTAAAACACCTAAAACAACTATAACAACTGAAAAAAATAAAACACCTAAAACAACTAAAACACCCAAACCAACAAAAACAACTAAAAACAACTAGAACACTTCTAACACATAAAACAACTAAAACACCTAAACAACTATAACACATAAAACAACCATAACACCTAAAACAACTAGAAACACCTAAAACAACTAAAACCCCTAAACAACTAAACAACTATAACAACTGAAACAAATAAAACACATAGAACAACTAAAACACCCAAAACAACTACAACAACTAAATCAACTAGGACGCCTATAACAATTAAAACAACTGAAACAACTTGAACAACTAGAACAACTAAAACAACTAAAACAATTAAAATAACTACAACAACTAAAACAACTAAAACAACCACAACAACTAAAACAACTACAACAACTAAAACAACTCAAACAACAAAAACAACTAAAACAACTATAACAACTAAAACAACTAAAACACCAAAAGCAACTAGAACACCTAAAACAACTAAAACACCTAAAACAACAATAACACCTATAACAACTATAACACCTAAAACAACTATAACACCTAAAACAACTAAAACACCTAAAGCAACTAGAACACATAAAACAACCATAACATCTAACAACTAAAGCACCTAAAAAACAACTAAAACACCTAAAAAAAACTGAACCCCTAAAACAACTACAACACCTAAAACAACTTAAACAACTGAAAAACTAAAACACCTAAAACAGATAAAACACCTAAAACAGCTATAACACCTGGAACAACTAAAACACCTAAAACAACTATAACACCTTGAACAACTAAAACCCCTAATACAACTATAACACATAACACAACTATACCATTTTAAAAAACTAAACACCTAAAACAATCAAAACACCTGGAACAACTAAAACAGCTAAACAACTACAACACATAAAACAACTAAAACAACTAAAACAACTAGAACAACTAAAACAACTAAACAACTTAAACAAACAAAACACCTACAACAGCTAAAACACCTAAACCACCTAAAACACCTGAACAACTCCAACACATAGAACAACTTAAACACTTAAAACAACTAAAACACATAAAACAACTAAACACCTATAACAACTAAAACTCTTAAAACAACTAAAACACCTATAACAACAGAAACACCAGAAACAACTAAACCAACTTAAACAACTAAAACAATTTCAACACCTAAACACATAAAACAACTAAAACACCTAAACCACTATATCACATAAAACCACTATAACACCTAAAACAACTAGAAACAACTTAAACAACTATAACACCTATAACAACTATAACAACTATAAAAATTAAAACAACTAAAACACCTATAACAACTATAACACATAAAACAACTAAAACAACTAAAACAACTAAAACAACTAGAACAATTAAAACACCTAAAACGACTATAACACCTTAAACAACTGTAACACTTTGAACAACTATAACACCTAAAACAACTAGAACAATTAAAGCAACTAAACAACTAAAACACCTAAACAACTAAACACCTAAAACACATAAAACAACTAAACAACTGAAACAACTAAAACACACATAACAATTGAAACAACTGAAACAACTAAAACAACTAGAACAACTAAAACAACTAAAACAACTATAACAACTATAACAACTGAAACAACTTAAACAACTAGAACAACCAAAACAACTAAACATATCAAAGAACTAAAACAACTAAAACAACTGAAACACCTAAAACAACTAGAACACCTACAACAACTATAACACCTAAAACAACTAAAACCCCTAGAAACAAGTATAACACATAGAACAACTAAAACACTTAAAACAAAAATACCACCTTGAACAACTAAAACACCTTAAAACAACTATAACACATAAAACAACTATAACGTACAAAACAACTAAAGCATCTAGAACAACCCAAACACCTGAAACAACTAAAACAACTAAAACAACTATAACAACTAAAACAACCAAAACACCTACAGCAATTAAAACACTTATAACAACTAGAAAACCTAAAACAACTATACCAACTATAACAACTATGACACCTAAAACAACTAAAACACCTATAACAACTAAAACACCTAAAAACAACCAAACACATAAAACAACTATAACATCTAAACAACTAAAACACCTAAAAAACAACCAAACACATAAAACTACTGCAACACCAAGAACAACTACAACACCTAAAACACCTATAACACTTAAAACAACTAAAGTACCTTTAAACAACTATAACACCTACAACAACTATAACAACTAAAACATATATAACAACTAAAACAACTAAAACAACTAAAACAACTGAAACAACTATAACAACTAGAACAACTAAAACAACTAAAACAACTAAAACAACTAAAACGACTAAACAAAAAACAACTATAACACCTAAAACAACTAAAACACATAAATCAACTAAAACACACATAACAACTTAAGCACCTAGAACAACTAAAACACCTACAACAACTAAATCACATTAAACAACTATAACACCCTAACATCTACAACACCTAAAACACCTGAAACACCTATAACACCTGGAACAAATATAACACCTATAACAACTATAACAACTAAAACAACTAAAACAACTAGAACAACTAAAACAACTTCAACAACTAAAACATATAAAACAACTATAACACCCAAACATCTACAACACCTAGAACACCGCAAACACCTAAACACCTATAACAACCATAACACCTATAAACAACTATAACACCTATAACAACTAAAACAACTAAAACAACTAAACAGCTAAAACACATAAAACAACTAAAACAACTATAACAACTAGAACAACTAGAACAACTAAAACAACTAAAACAACTGAGACAACTAAAACAACTAAAACAACTAAAACAACTAAACACCTAAACAACTAAAACACCTATACCACCTAAAACACCTAACAACTGAAACACATAACAACAACTTAAACACTTGAAACAACTAAATCACCAAAACATCTAAAACACCTAAAACACATAAAATAACTAAACAACTAAACAATTCAAACAACTAAAACAACTTAAACAACTGAAACACCAAAAACAACTAAAACACTTACAACAACTAAAACACCTAAAACAACTAAAACACATACAACAAGTGAAACACCCATAACAACTAAAACACCTAGAAACAACTATAACTCCTATAACAACTATAACACCTAACACAACTATAATACCTTAAACAACTAAAACACCTAGAACAACTATAACACACATAACAACTTGAACATCTAAACAACTAAACACCTAAAAAACAACTAAAACACCTAAAGTAACTGAAACACCTAAACAACTACAACACCTAGAACACCTAGAACACTTAAAACATCTATAATACCTAAAATAACTATAACACTTATAACATCTAAAATACCTATGACACCTAAAACACCTAAAACACATAAACAACTATAACACCTATAACAACTGGAAACACCTAAAACAATTAGAACAACTAAAACAACTAAAACAACTATATCACCTATAACAACTAGAACAACTAAAACAACTAAAGCAACCGAAACAACTGAAACAACTAAACAACTGAAATAACTATAACAACTAAAACAACCAAAATAACTAAACAACTAAAACACCTTAACCACCTAAAACACCTTTAACAACTAGAACACCTAAAACAACTTAAACACTTAAAGCAACTAAAACACCTAAAACAACTACAACACCTAAATCTACTAGAACACCTAAACCAACTGAAATAACTAAAACACCTAAATCAACTTAAACATCGAAAACAACTAACACACCTGAAACACCTAAAACAATTATAACACTTTTAACAACTATAACACCTAAAACAACTAGAACAACTAAACAACTATAACAACTAAACACCTAAAACAACTGAAACAACTAAAACCACTACAATACCTAAAGAACTAAAACAACTAAAACACCTTAAACAATTAAAGCACCTAAAACAACTAAACACACAAACAACTTAAACACTTAGAACAGCTAAAACACCTAAAACACCTAAAGCAAGTATAACACCTAAACATCTAAAACACCTAAAACACCTAAAACACTTATAACACCTAAAACAACTAAAACAACTATAACAACTATAACTAATAAAACACCTAGAACAACTGAAACACCCAAAACAACTAAACAACTGAAACAACTAGGAAACCTATAACAATTAATCAACTGAAACAACTAAAACAACTAGAACAACTAAAACAACTAAAACAATTAAAACAACTATAACAACTAAAACAACTAAAACAACCCCAACAACTATGACAACTAAAACAACTCAAACAACTAAAACAACTAAAACAACTATAACAACTAAAACAACTAAAACACCTTAAGCAACTACAACACCTAAAACAACTAAAACCCCTAAAACAACAATAATACCTGTAACAACTATAACACCTAAACAACTAATCACCTAAAACAACTAAAACACCTAAAACAACTAGAACACATAAAACATCTATAACATCTAACAACTAAAACACCTAAAAAACAACTAAAACACCTAAAACAACTGAAACACCTAAAACAACTACAACCCCTACAACACCTTTCACACTTAAAACAACTGAAATGCCTAAAACAACTATAACACCTACAACAACTAAATCAACTGAAAAATTAAAACACATAGAACAACTAAAACACCTAAAACAGCTATACCACCTAAAACAACTAAAACGCCTATAACAACTATAACACCTTAAACAACTAAACCCCTTTTACAACTAAAACACATAAAACAACTATAACATTTTAAACAGCTGAACACCTAAACCAACCAAAACACCTGGAACAACTAAAACAACTAAAACAACTAAACAACTAAAACACCTAAAACAACTAAAACAACTAAAACAACTAGAATAACTAAAACAACTAAAAAACGAAAACAACTCAAACAACCAAAACACCTACAACAGCTGAAACACGTAAACCACCTAAAACACCTAAACAACTCCAACTCATAGAACAACTGAAACACCTAAAACAACTAAAACACCTATAACAACTAAAACTCCTAAAACAACTAGAACACCTGGAACAACTGAAACACCAGAAACAACTAAACCAACTTAAACAACTAAGGCAACTAAAACACCTAAGACACATAAAAAAACTAAAACACCTAAACAACTATAACACATAAAACTACTATAACTTCTAAAACAATTAGAAACACCTTAAACAACTATATCACCTATAACAACTAAAACAACTATAAAAACTAAAACAACTATGAAAACTAAAACAACTAAAACATCTATAACAACTATAACACATAAAACAACTAAAACAACTAAAACAACTAAAACAATTAAAACACCTAAAACGACTAAAACACCTCAAACAACTGTAACACCTAATACAACTAATACACATGAAACAACTAAAAAACCTCTACAACTTAAACACCTAAAACAACTAAAACACCTAGAAACAACTAAAACACCTAAAACATCTAAAACACCTATAACACCTAAAACACTTATAATACCTAAAACAACTATGACACCTATAACAACTAAAACAACTAAAACAACTATAACAACTAAAACAATTAAAACAAGTAAACACAAATAACACCTACAACACCTAAAATACCCAAAACACCTATAACACCACAAACACCTAAAACACCTATAACAACTAGAACACCAAAAAAACAACTAGAGCACCTAAAACAACTAGAACAACAAAAGCAACTAAACAATTAAAACACCTAAACAACTAAAACACCAAAAACACATAAAACAACTGAACAACTAAAAAAACTAGAACACACATAACAATTGAAACAACTGAAACAACTAAAACAACTAGAACAACTTTAACAACTAAAACAACTAAAACAACTATAACAACTATAACAACTAAAACAACTAAAAACACTAGAACAACCAAAACAACTAAACATTTCAAACAACTAAAACAACTAGAACAACTGAAACACCTAAAACAACAATAACACCTTGAACAACTAAAACACCTAAAACAACTAGAACACATAAAAGCGTGGTGGTGGTGAGAGGGAGTGCCTGCTTTGTGCTCCCAGAGTTTGTGATCTGTTCAGAGGGTGGTGATTTTATTTGTGGTGATGCATTGCACAGGTGGTGTATAAGATCCTGGTGCACATTTTGAATCTACTTATGAGCTCTGAACAATAGAGATATTAATTAAAATGTGTTTGTGAGCTGAACTCTTGACACAGGCCACCAAATGAAAATGGCGCGAGGGTAGCGTAGCGCCTACAGAGCGTGTGACTTGAAACCAGAAGCACTAACACAGTGAGAGATGGCACCAAAAGGCAAGGATGTCAGCAGTGCAGGTGGAGGTGAGAATAACATACATGTAAATGATGTACTATGTTTTCTAAGAGCAAGAAGAAACGTTATTCCGATAGACGATCTGGTGGCAATAGCCAAGA
>SDVV010001911.1:0-24264 GCA_016164225.1 Gammarus roeselii
TTTACTGACAAAATGTAAGACGTTGGTACAAGGGAGCTCTACGGATTAGAACCGTCACTGAACACCAGAGAAAGTCTTATGTATAACCACGGCTTGGCAGCTACCTTTATACCATGACTCCAAGAAGCTTATCACTGAGGCTAAGAAGGCTTACCGTCTCTTGTGGCTACCTCTGGTAGGGACTAGTAGACGTTTGATCCTGGGGTGTAAACAATGTTATCAGGAGAAAAATCAAAGGAATGTGCTAATGGATAGGGTACATCTCTCTTGTCGCCCCATGATTTAACGCATGCAGATCCCCCGCAGTGTTTTTCTACGAGATTTTAATTGTTTGATGGAGTTACACAATAGCCTTATTTAGCAATCGACTGAATATCTAAAAATTATAGCTAGTCATATCTCTTGCTCCGTCGAGTCCGAACATGGATGATGAATGGTCAATTGTTCAGGTTGTTGATTGCGTCCCTTATTATATTTTTGATCGTCTTTCCCGTCTCTTGTAGCATTCTACATATCGAGGCTTCGTCAAAATTGCACGATCTTTCACGCTTTATGGCTCGTATTGCAATATAATAGATCATGAGCTCTTTTTCTTTGTTTAAAATCCAGCTCTGACTGTTCGAATTTATTTAACGCTCTCGCGGAGCTCAATGACTGGGACTAAGTTGGGTTGTTTATTCATTTCCAGCAATTCTTCAATTTAAACTTTAAATCGATCAGATGAATGAAATGTCTCATACACAGAGTTCCAAGACGAGGTATCTCGAAATCATTTCGTATTTATATGAACTCTGAACTGAGATTTAATCAGTTGCTAGCCCCGGCCAGTGGATACTCCAACGAGCACTTCCACACCTAAACTTCACCTCCAAAGAGCACTTTCACACCTGAACTTCACAATAAGTGGATATTGACTTTTTCTCCTGTTTTGGAAGGAGGAAATCAAACGTGGCTCTAAACGACGATTTGTTTCGTTCGCTACTCGATCTCGATTTTTTTATACCATCATTTATGAGAACAAGTTTGGTTCGTTACAAATAATGTTAAACTGCACAAAACTTTTGATACTATAGAACTAGTGACATTAGCCAAGGACAAAATAATGTTGCCCGAAATTAAACTCAATTTGACCTCCTATTTAATTGACAGCGGTTGTATGCACTCACAATTGAATTATCTTTATATGAATGCAACCTTACGAACATATATGAACTATTTTGTGCTATATTCCAATTGACTGACTCTGTTAGACCGAGTGTTGCTTATAATTAAATATCTGAATGAATTCTAACCGGCGACATCTTGTTTCCGCCGGATTCGGGGCAGTGGGTGCATGCGGAGAAAATAACTATTGAGTATTTTGTCCAACACAGTGTTTAGGTCCGTCCCAGAAAAGCCTTACCAAAGGACAATGGGAAGGATTAGTCAAACGGTCAGCGACCATGACCGTCTCATTTATCGTTTTGGTGAGAGTTCCTTGTACCAGCCCCTGAGGCCTCATTCAAACTGGTCTCTTTGAACTGCATTTTTAGACATGCATGTATATAAAATTTCCTAATGAATAGTTGTTGAGGTCCTTTACAGCCCATGCATGGATTTACATAACGAAACCCATGAGGAGAGTAATTTAAGCAACACGTCGAGGCTTAGTTCATTGATGATTGCAGACCCAATCCAACATCTGTGGTCAACTTAGGTTTCTTTCAACCGGGGGGAGGGTGGGGGTTCGTTTGTTTCACTTGCATGTGGACTGCTTTTGACTATGACTGTTGATGATTCCTCTTCAATAACACACGGTCAACTTATTTATGGAAGACGATAGCTCGCATGCATGGTACGGTACAGTTGAGATGAAAGCACCAACGCTGTCTCAAAAGCGGGTCATTGTTGCCGTGCTTGTATTCATTACGTGATATTATACAAAATAACATCTTTTTCATATTCTAATATCGGCAGTGGCCTTCTAAATTAAGTTCTGCAATTAAATGGTGATTCCTACGCTCATCAATTAGGGTTCGAAACGGTTTGGAGATTATTTATCTTCTGCTGCCCATAATACGCTCTCCGTTTTTCCCCTAGCCACGTCTTCTCAGGCATAGTCCTGACTCCTATAAGTTATATTGTGTCTTCACTTCACGCTACTCAACCCAGCGTACTTTGAAAACAAATGAATGCCCTTCCGTGTTTCATTTCCTCCGACGGTGAATTGGCAGGCTAGTGAGGATAGGCCTATAAGTGAGTCGCCGGGCTGGAAGCTGTTTTAAGTATTCGCTCATCGGCGGTGCTTCTTATTATCTTGTGACGTATTTATTGGGACTTCACCTAGCTAAGTATGCATTATGGTTTAATTTGAATGTAATGCACTTAGCTAAATAATGGTGGCACATATTAGTGTCCCGGAGTTCAAATTTAAGACATCCGCGGCGACGGATATCAATGCGGATATTTGAATTTCGACCGCATTCATGCAGCGGCTGCAAGTTGCTGAATGAATGTTCCAGAAGAGCTTTATGCCACCTTCAGCGGCAATAGTGTTTATGACATTTATGCTTTGCAAGAAGGTGGACTTGTCTTCAAGTAATTGTCAGGACGGTTTTTAATGGTGCTACGATGATACTGTTCGAAATGATTGGAAACTTGATTGGAAATAGGTTTTCGGCCTCTGATGTTCTAAACAGTTTTTGTTTCCTATGTCGTCTTTTAATTATTCAATTCTATGTCTTGATATCTTCATCTGGGAGACCTTCGGGCCTAGTCTAGTAAAACCATTCATATATTATTTGTAGATTTCTGATATCTGATCGCCAAGTCGCATTCTTTCAATTGATATCAGTTTAAGTTCTTCGAGTCGTGTTTGGTAAATCTTATTTCTCAGACTGCTTTGGTGTCATCATATATCCCAGTGACCTTATTGGAAAAGTCGAGGAGATTGGTGAGGTGGCTAAGTTTGCTTCTGGAGCCGGGTTGCGTTTCTTTGTTTCGTGAGGTTTTCTTCAGGGTATGTTTTACTTGTTTAGCAGTCTCTAAAATGATTTTACGACCCCAGATATGAGACTGTTGGTGTAAGCTCGTTGTCTCTTGTTTGCACCCTAATTGAATATGGCTGAATGTTTGCTCTTGCAATCCTCCAGTCATCCAGTCCAGTCTAGCAACAATGGATGCTAGGATGTGATTTTTAATACTGCACCAACAAATATGTTATATTGGGATTAATACTCTTACCTTTATAATCAATATATTGAAATTCGATAAAATGCTCTCATTACTGATTCACATGATTACATAATTTAATTAGGCAAATGTCTTGTTTAAGTTCAATTTTTTCAGACCCTAATAAATGCTCCTCATCATTTTTTTATATACAAAACCGACTCATAAATAGACATCAGAAAACATCAAACCACGAGATAGCCTTTCACGTACGCATCCAAAACTCACCCAATATCCTTCATAAATAACAGAGCAAGAGATGAAAATAACGTTAATTGTTTACCAATTTTTTAACAAATAAAGTGGGCTAATCGTACACTAATACCCAGTGGTGGATGACCTGTTCCGCCTAGGCCAATTGAAACAGAACCAAATCCTACTTCAACACCTGGTCATAGAATAATTTACACTTTTACAACGAGTGAACTGAAATATTTCCGTCTAATATCGTAATCGCACTGTTATGCTCTACAGAAAACATACAATAATAGGTTTCTCTAAAGAGAACATACAATAATAGGTTATTCTAAGGAGAACATACAATAATAGGTTACCCTAAAGAGAACATACAATAATAGGTTACCCTAAAGAGAACATACAATAATAGGTTACCCTAAAGAGAACATACAATAATAGGTTACTCTAAAGCGAACATACAATAATAGGTTACCCTAAAGAGAACATACAATAATAGGTTACTCTAAAGCGAACTTACAATAATAGGTTACTCCTATGAGAACATTCAAACTGCGCTTTTCTTTATTTATATGCACAAGTAGGAAGGTGTCATAGAAGGTGTTTATGTGCATGTATGGGCACGCTCGTCACTAACTTGTGCATTGATGTCGTGTATGTCACTCCTACCGTCAATAAGGATTGTTCTTAGTGTGCGTGAATGAAACTTTTTTTATCGCAATATGATATAAGCTTTTCTTTAACGTATTATGGTACCATAGAGTGCCTCAATAAAGCATATTATTATTATTATAAACGCGTATTTTTTTAAATATCCAGTCTTGTGCTCAGAAGTACAATACAACATACTTGGCAGTGCTAAAGAGATGCGAGTTAGCTACACAATGGTATCATCTAGGAACCGATGGGTACAGGTTTGAGCCTACCTGGCCTAGACCTTGGCATTCTCACTGGTCTACTAATCTACTATGGCCGGCTCATTTATCGGTACATCAAAGAAGGTGCCTGCATAAGCTGGACGCTCTCTCAAGGTGTGACCAACGGTAATGCTTTGTGAGCTCCTCTGAGTGTAAGTAAGTGTTCTACATAATCTATTATTTTAAGAAGAGAAAAGCTGTATTTTGTCGTGTGGTATTAACTTTGTACAGTTTTAATTTGAATGTAACCGGAGTCAATGAAAAATTTAGTAAAATCTTCCGAGGTTTGCAATGTATTCTGTAGTTTGCCTATTACAGTGGACATTATAAGTGCTGAGTTAAACCTAAACAGAATGATGTTTAAACGCGAATTCTTTCTAATTTATATATTATTGGCACAGTTGTTCCTATTGCACTTGTAAGCTTATGTATACGTTTTCTAATAATTTATTTGGCTCGGTATGATCAATTTGGAGTATATATTTTTACCAGTAACATCACTGTTGTATTATTCGATCATAATTAAACCAAAGTTCACTAATCGCTGGCCTGCTAAACGGTAGAGGGACACTCCATTCAATATGAGTGTACACGAATGCAGTAGTACGATGGAGAAGTAGTACAGGGGAGTAGAATGAGAGTGTAGTATGAGGCAGTAGTACGAGGAAGTCGTGAGGGGTAGTAGTGCGAGGGAGAAATGTGAGGGAGTAGTATGAAGGAGTAGTAGTATGAGGGAGTAATAAGATTGAGTAGTATGAGGGAGTAGTATGAGGGAGTAGTATGATAGCGTAGTATGAGGGAGTAATAAGATGGAGTAGTAAGCGGGAGTAGTATGAGGGAGTAGTATGAGGGAGTAGTATGAGGGAGTAGTATGAGGGAGCAGTATGAGGGAGTAGTATGAGGGAGTAGTAGATCCAATTGTGCCGCATGAGGACGAGACTATGAGATGCGAGGACGACAGAAGAGGTTGAATGTATTTGATATGAAATGTTAGAGAGGCACGGTATGAGTGACACAAATGGATGTAATCATCAACGCACTAATCGGAACTGGGTTGGTTATGGAGCTGGCCGACTGATCAGATTCCAGAGTTTTGTGTTTCGGTTACATGGAGATGATGGATGATGGGAGACCGGTGAAAAGGGGAATATAGGGATGACTCGACGCAAAGGGATGTTTGGATGAGGATTTGAAGAAGGCATTGGTGGGCAGAGACATCTGTGCGAGCGAAGCAGAAACGAGCATAGAAGGATTTTGAATGGACGAGTATGCCGTGGCCCTAAAGAGTTTATCTGCCCACGACTGTCTAGAGAAGGCTCCAGCACGTACGATCAAACAGAGTCGAACCAGTGAAAGCTGTCGGACCCTGTTGCGGACTCCGATTGCGATGGCCGGCCTTAGCTAAACGGGATCCGGCTCTCTTCCGAACACTTTTGCACTAAATACTAAGATTTGTTATGTGTGAGAGTGTTTGGAGAACAGTGTGAGGAATGTGTTGCCGTTGCCCACCCCCCATTGCTGTGGTGAGGTCATGTTTATCTGTAGAGCTCTATTGATGTTTTTGTAGCCTCAACTACAATTCACTGAATTCCCTGTTCTTCGTATTTCTTAGTGTGGGTTTAAAGATATTCTGTCCATTCCTTTCACTATGTGTTTCACTTTTTTTTCGATCTCTCGTCCCTTAACACAATTCCCACCGTAACACAAAATTGGCTTGACTCAGTCTCACGGTGTCTGCAGAGAGGCCACACGTGGCCGCCGTTATTGACCGCCCAATCCAGCCGGTCATGGCCATAATCGAGGCCGAGGACCTGCGATGGGGCCAATGATTCGTTCCAGCAGATTAATGTCACTCGGTGGTGACCCGGACATTATGCAACATCGAGTGGGTCATCAGCGGCACTCTGGTTATGGTCAGAGAGGTGAAAGGAGATGTGAAGATAGGGCTTTAGAGTAGAAGAAAGATCTGACATTCGGTGACATCGAGTGGAGCTATCAGTTAACAGATGGCGACAAGCTGGTACTGATAAGCATAATTTCCCTGTCACAGCGAAGAAAAATCGATAGTCTGCAACCTTTTCAATGTAGAAAACAGAACGGAATTGAAATCCTCTGTGAATGTGAAAGGGTAGGGAATGACCGATATATTTCCTTTATACGATGTTAGCGCTGAAAATACAAATTACAGGAATAGTAAAGTCGTGTAGTCCCCATGCAGGCTGCTTATGCAATTTGATTGCATCAAATAATAGTTCAATTTTGTTGCAGTTTACGGTGTCGGGCGAAAACCAATACCTATTACAACTATCAGGAAATAATTCGTTTATTGTGATTATGAATATTATTTCTGAACGCATTTTTTTGCTGCAGTGGCAAAAGTATTGTTTCATTTAAATCGAATGTTCTCATTTTGGTGAATCATAACCCGTTATTAGAAATACTAATTCAGAGCCATTAAGGGACGCCTATCTATTATGGAACCATTCGTCTTAAAATCTCACATTTGTCAGGTATGAAGAAGTGCTTCAAATGCTAAGGGAGGTCATTTCGAAGAATAATATACTTGATAATATACTAGAGCAAATCTTTGTAGTGTTTGTGTTTCGGTCCCTTCACATCCATTTGGTAGTCACCATTGGAATAACATATCGGCTTTTCAAACTCCCAGTCAAGATAATGGGTATCATTCTCTCACAGCTGCCGGTGACGGAGGCCTTATTGTACACCGATGGCCCTTTTCTTCCAGGACTCCTTGAGCTGAAGTTTAACCATTAGTAGGCAGATGCAGATACAGACACTAGGCCGCATCCACCAGAAAGGGGGGTGGCCGACAGCAAGGAGCACCTCTAACCCTCATTCGCTCACACTCACACAACTTAACCCTTTCGAGCTAAAGGGTCGAGCCGGTACCCCCTCAACATACACTTTGGGTCACGAGTGCAGTCCGAGGATCCGTCGTCAGCAGCCCCCGCCGCGTCATAATGGCCGGGCCCCCCAATCAACCGCGACCATCCCGACACCGGGATGTCAAGGGCGGGAAAGCACATCAGAGCAGCATCAATATCAACCATTCACAACCGTTCTCCACTCACGCCAGTTCATTGCACGCTCTCTCGCCACCTCCACATTCATTCCTCTCCTTCCCAACGCCTGTTTCACACCATCCATCCACCCGAACTTCGGTCTACCTCTAGGCCTGCGACCACTAGCCTCCTAATTCATCACCCTTTTCACCAATCTCCCATCATCCAACCTCTCCATGTGCCCGAACCATCTCAGAACACGCGATTCCACTCTGTCCTCCAACTTCTTCACGATCCCTGTTCTGTTTCGAACCACGTCGTTGGTAATCCGGTCTCGCAGCGTTACTCCAGCCATGCTCCTCAAACATTTCATCTCGAAAACATTCAACCTACTTTTCTCCACTACTCTCACCCCCAAGCCTCAGCTCCGTAGAGCACAGTTATGACAACAACACCCTCATCCGGCCCTCTCTTTGCTTCCATCCCCAACGTCCTACAGCTCATTACACTCTTTAGTGCACCCAACACTCTACATCCCTCCTTCATTCGCGCCTTCACTTCAAATTCCAGTAGTTCGGTTATCTCCACATGAGAGCCAAGATACCTAAAACACTGAACTTCTTCCATGAGCGCTCCATCTAGGGTGACACTAATTTTGCTTGCATCGACAGTCCTCGAGCATCTCATTACTTTACTCTTACCGACGTTTACTCGAAGCTTCCTCCTCTCACACACTCTACCAAACTCAGACACTAGCCTACATAGTTTCTCATTAGCAAATAGCAACTGACTCAACTGCCAACTCCGCCCAATCGCTTCCAACAGTTCCAAGTTACGACCCAGCACACTCGCGTTCACCTACCTGACCACTCCATCCATATAGAGGTTGAACAGCCAGGGAGACATCACTTCCACTATGAACCAATCACTCACCACGCTCGCCACTCCGACACATGCTCGGCTGTCAGCAAATAAACTCTGCATCGCTTCCAACAGAAGTCCGCCCACTCCATACAAACGCAACACCCTCAACAGAGCTTCCCTGTCAATCCTGTCGTATGCCTCCTCCAGATCCACGAAGGCCTAGAACACATCCTTCCCGTTGGCAAGGTACTTCTCACAGACCTGTCTCACTGCAAAAATCTGATCTGTACACCCTCTACCACTACTAAAGCCACACTGCTCCTCTCCAATTGCGCAGTCCGTACAGTCTCTAATCCTTTTGATCAGCACTCTCCCGTACAACTTAACCAACCACACATAACAGACTGATACCTCTCAAGTTGCAGCATTCATTTGTATCTCCTTTGCCCTTAAATAGCGGAACAATGCAGGCACTGCGCCACTCACTCAGTACTACGCCTGCCACAAAACACAAGTTCAGTAACCTCACCAACCATTCGACAATCGTCACTCCACCCTTCTTCAGGCACTCGGTCGCAACGCCATCCAAACCAGGGGCTTTCCCTGCTTCCATCACGTCCACCGCCTCTTGCACCTCTTCCGTGGTATTGTCCGCAACAAGTCTTTCTCTCAAAACTGGCATCCGAGCACCACCACCAACAGCAACAATGCCAGCCTCTCTGTCATCCTCAACATTCAACAACTCATCAAAATACTCGGCCCACCTCTTCCGTACATCACCACTTTCCAACAACAACTGGCCGTTTTCATCTTCCACCGTTTCCTTTGATCCGGTCTTTCCCTTTCTCTCCCTCTTCACCTCTTGCCAGAGCCAGAACATCTTTTTGTTCTCCTCAAAATTCTGGCACAACCGTCTGCCCCACACGGCATCAGCGTCCCTTTTGGTACTCATCACCACCCGTTTCATCTCGTTTCTCCTCTCTTTGTAGCTTTCATGAGCCACCTTCGACTTCACCTGCAATCACACCTCAAACGCTCCTCTTCTCAGTGCCACCGGCAGTTTAACCTCCTCGTTCCACCACTCGCAGCCTTACCTCCTGCAACCTCCCACACGGCGCGCACCACACACCTTCTTCGCACATCTCAGCAACGTTCCTTAACGTCTCTCATTTTTCCTCCACGTATCTCAGGTCCTCTCCTCTCACGTTGTCATATTCTTCCTTTGACGCCTGCTGGAACTCCTCGGCTCTACTTTTCACATTCAGATAAATCTTTTCCACTACCTCTCTCCCTCCCCCCCTCGTTTGTTGCCCTTTCACTTCTGCTCCACTTTTAATCTACCTTCCACCAGCATATGGTCAGACACTCCTCCACCCTCCCTTCTCAACACCCGCACATCCAAAAGCCTCCCCACCACTCTCCTCGATATCAGCACAAAATCCACCAGTGCTCTTTCCACTATTACACCATGGGCCACCCTTACCCATGTGTACTTGTGAATATCTCGTTTCTTGAACAAACTGTTCCCGACCACCAACTCCTGCTCCATACACAGACCTATCAGGTTGTCTCCACTGTCATTTCTACCGGGAGCGCCATACCTCCCTATAACATTCCCCACCACTACATCTCCAACTCTCGCATTAAGGTCAGCCAGTACAACTACATTGAAATGACCTCCACAACTCTCAATACATTCACTCGGGTCAGTCCAGAATTTCCCCCTCTGCTCTTCACTCCTCTCGCTGTCAGGTCCGTAAGCACTCACAAATGCCCATCTTTCTACGCCTAACTTAACTTTCACCCCTATCAATCTTAAGGACACCTCCTTCCATTCGGTAGCGGTACTAGCCAACCGATCACTCAATATCAAGACCACACCTTCTCGTGCCCTACCTTCCTCTACACCAGACTTTCTCCCACTTACCACACCAAACTCGCATTCGCCCTTACCTTTCAAATTCGTCTCACTCAACGCCAATACATCAAACTTCCTCCTCACAAACATCTCACCAATCTCCCTCCTCTTTACATCACTCGTACTACAGCCACGCACATTCAGCGACCCTAACAATAGGGTTCGGAGAGGCGTGTGCCTCTCTTCCCCCCGCTTGTCTTGTCGTCTTCGAGGAAAGGCTTTACAAGGAACGGAATTTCTAGCCCCTCCGCTCCTACCCGTTTAGTCGCCTTTTACGACACGCTGGGGTTACGGTAGCATGATTCTACTCCCGGCTACGGGGCGCCCCATTAGTCGCCTTCTACGACATGCGGTGGATAAGGTAGCAAGATTCTAAAGCCTCGGCTACAAGGCATAGCCACACCCTTAGTACCACTAGTATTACAAAGTTCAGTTTCTCCCTTAATAGGTGCTGCGCCTTCATTCGCAAATGCAAAACATCATCAAATATCATCACATCGTCGAATTGTCACAGCAATAATCATGATCGATGATAACACTAATTACAATAATAAGAATAATTATATCAATTTTAGAACAATAATGATGAAAAAATGGAAGATTCACGCCAACATCTAAACACCGTTCAAATATAGCATGACTAAATGTATATAAAATACATATTCAAAAGATGATATCATCTGTTTAGGCGCTCACTGAGATCAAAGGGAGTTGATGTACATAACAAATGGACCTCGACACAACTTTACTAGGATTACTTTTCATTACATGTTATCTAGTTTTAGGACTTTCTACAAACACCTTTGAATTATTTTTCTAAAAGTATAATAACTAGAGCGTTCTTTTGCAGGTTTTACTACTGCGAAGGTAGAGTATGTATAAATGCATATATAAATATGAATATAGTGTCAGTGGAAACTTCTTCCCATCCACCTTTGTGCTGTGACTCCACTTCCGAACCATATCGAGTGCCGAAGGTATATATTGAATGAAGTACTTTCGAAAGACTTTCTTGAAATGAAACTTTTCCAAACAATGGACCATAAGACACTTGACCAGCACTACTGGAAGCAACGATGCCAGTCCTACCCAAGCACACCACAGACAGGAAAACGAGCGGGCGGGAGGGACCTGCAACGAAAACTGCTGGAAATTACAACACGCCTGAAGCAGCTGGTAGGGAGAACAAACGATCTAGGGGTTCTAGGTAACGCAAGTGGTAAAGTAAAATTCATGCTAGAAGCTGGGCAGTGGGTATTGATGGATGACGGTGTTTCTAACCGGTCATTTCTAGTAGAGCTGTCATAGCTATCAGGCATGTACCTTGAAGCCAGTTAAAAAGGCGTAGCTGGATTGTTTCCTATTGCTATAGATAAGTCATGCCTTTTTTTCTAAAAGTATTTTACCAAGATGTCTCATTTTCCATTTGACAGTAGGCAAGGTAGAATAATGATGATAATAGAAATTATCTTTATTGAGGCACTCGATGGTACAATAATGGTTACAACAGGAAACAAGTTCGACATAAAAATAATATTCCTACCGGTACATCAAAGATATCGTCCAAAATACACTCGTGAAGACAAATCAAGATTGAAATACACGATAAAAATTTACAGATTAAGTTTGATACAACCGTGCTTATAATACCTTTCATGTCCCTTTCCCACAAGAGTATGTATATAAACAACAATGTTGGAGACGTTTAGTAAAGAGCCATCTATCACTGAACATACTCGGGGTGGCGTCGCAACCTGACAGCCACCCGCATATATGAGCCCACAACCTAGATATGTAGTTAGGGGTCAAACATTATTCCTATTAATATGAGGATCTTCCTGCACGAGCAGTATTCTGTCCCATCTTTCTTTATGAGGGGATAGTTCGTATCCCTCACTGTTACATACTGCCTCCAGGAAGACATTACTCGAGTATTCAATCCGTTCCTGGAGGCTCTATGCATTTTTCTTTGCTCGTACTTACAGGCAATAAACATCATATTCTGCTAATACTACGCTGGTACTCGTTCTTCTTGGTCCACCCACAAATTTCCTGAATATGTCTTTGTATGTCACTCGCAGTTTTCTCATAGTACCCCTGGTAAATTTACACCTCAATGAGTTACAGTATGTAGGATAACAGTAAGTTTTAAAAAGCTGCAGCTTATCATTGGTTGAACAAAAGTCGAATTTTCCTAATAGTTGGTTGCCAACTGCATTCAATGTCCTACTTAGGGCTAGGTACAAGGTTGCCCCGTTTCGAAACTCGCAAGCTCACCCATTGTCAGTCAGGTTCACGGACAGGCCTATAATATTCAGTTACGATGTAAGCTCTTTCATTCGGAAGGCTTACACGTTGGCCAACAGACAACTGAGCTGAACAGGACGGCATGCTTTTAACACTGGCTTGTTCGTCCCAACCTCGTGAATGCTTTCTTGTAGCTCCTTCATGTGCAGGCACAGGCTGCCGTTCGCATGCCTTGCGTACCTTGACTTGTTTTGGGAAATAATGACGTTATCAATTGTGGATTGCATGTCACGAAACTAACTTTGCTTGTATATTCAAAGGAATGTTGGATTTATACGATAATTGCCATTTATATTTTGAAATACTTTATTTCTGTAAAAAGTCTATATCAGTTCACACATCCATGAAAGACAATATGCTGTCAGAAATATATGCTTATTAGACGAAGGTTATATCTGAACGGGTTACTAATGCGTATTGTTTTTAGTGTCTGCATCAAACTGAGCCGAGCTGAAAGAATGCGTTTGAAATTATTATGCGAATCTGATCAGCTGTTATTGAGGAAAGTCAATTCGAAGTCTGAAATGTCCCCTTCTTTGTTACATCGCAAGCGATGTTTCCAAAAGAAGTCGTGCGGGAAATAATAACTATAAATTGCTTGTCATGAACGGATCAAGTTGAAGTGCGACTGGAATAGTCGCTGATCAATATCAATGTATTAAAAAATTCTGTAAACTGCATGTCTATTCTAACGCATTGTTGCGTAATGTGCGTACCTATGTATCGTAGGTATAGCTACATAGTGATGGACGCCATGCAGCCATCGAGCTTCAATGTGAATGAATGTTGTTGATCACAAAACAAGCTAAATACAGCGTCAAATGATATTTTCCATGTTATCCGTGCCCTACTTTGTAGTGCCCGGGGAGGATAGATCTTCGCCAATGAAGACTTGCCTCATGAGACTTTACGACGCTAACTGTACCACATCATTGGACAGACTGTGGAGAGGTGATAGACTCTTGCAGCAGCATGTGCCAACATCTGCGATGTGTTGCATCCACAGAATGTTATCTATGATATCTATTGCTTCCAAACATTCAATACAGTCAATACTCATTGGTGAAACAGAAACTAACTCAACTGTCAACAGAGGCATTGCTACGGCAGACGTGCAAAAGGCCGTCTAGGGGATGAAATCAGTGAAAGGCCCTGGCTCAGACGCGTTGCGATGGAGGGTGTGAAAAGGTGTGGAGTGACGGTATAGTTTAATGGATGGTGAGATCATGAATCTTATTGTGTCGGTCGTGGTAGTGCCTATTGAGTGGCACAGTGCAGGCTTGCATTTTTCCGCTGCATTATGGTGAGCTCTGTAGCCGGAGCTTAGAATCGTGCTACCGCAACCCCTGCGTATCGTAGGAGGCGACTAATAAGCGGCGGGACGAGGGGGGGCTAGGAATCCCTTCCTCTGTAAAATTCTCCAAAAAAGACGGCAAAACGAGCGGGGGTGGGAGAGGCTCACGCCTCTTTGATCCATATTGTTAGGGTCGCTGAATGTGCGTGGTTGTAGTACGAATGAAGCAAAGAGGCGAGTGATTGGTGAGATGTTTGTAAAGAGGAAGTTAGATGTGTAGGCGCTGTGTGAGGCTAAGTTGAATGGTACAGCTGAGAGTGAGTTTGGAGTGGTAAGTGGAAGAAAGTCAGACGTGGATGAAGTCTGGACACGACAAGGTGTGGTGTTGTTATTGAGTGATTGTCTGGCTAGTGGCGTAACTGAGTGGAAAGAGGTGTCCTCAAGATTGATGAGTTGAAGTAAAGTTAGGCGTAGAAAAATGGCAATCGTGAGTGCGTACGGACCTGGTAGTGAAAGAAGTGAGGAAGAGAGGGAGCAATTTTGAACCAGCCTGAGTGAATGTATCAAGACTTTCGGAAGTCAATTCAATGTGGTTGTACTGGGCCTTTATGCGAGAGTTGGAGATGCACTAGAAATAATGTGATAGAGGTGTGACGTTCTTGGTTGGAATGACAGCGGAAAAAAACTTGTAGGTTTGTGCATGGGGAAGGAGCTGGTCGTCGGAAACAGCCTGTTCAAAAAGTGAGATTTCCACATGAACACATGGGTAAGGATGACACATGGTGCAGTGGTGGGGAGAGCGCTGATAGATTTTGTGCTGATTTCGAGGAGAGTGGTGGGGAGGCTGTTGGATGTGCGGATATTGAGAGGGGAGGGTGGAGAAGTGGCTGACCGTCTGCTGGTGGAAGGAAGATTAAGAGTGAAGCATAGGTGGAAGGGGACCAAAAGAGTGGCGGGAAGAAGAGAGGTGGTAAAAGTGAGTGAGCTAAGTGTGAAAAGCAGTGCTGAGGAGTTCCAGCGGGCGTTGGGGGAGCAATATGAAAACGTGAGTGGGTTGGACCTGAAAGATGTGGAGCAAGAATGGGAGACGTTCAGAGATGCCTTGTTGAGATGTTCGAGAAATGTGTGTGGTGTGCGCCGTGTAGGCGGTTACAGACGGAAGGGCTGCGATTGGTGGAACGAGGAGGTCAAACTGGCGGTGGCGCATAAAAGAAGAGCTTTCGAGGCATGGTTGCAAGCGAGGTCGGTGGTGGTCTATGACAAATCTAAGGAAAAGAGAAATTAGGCTAGTCAAGCGGCGATGAGAGCCAAAAGGAACGCTGATGTCAGCTGGGCTGACGGTGGTAACAGAATGTTGAGGAGAAGAAAATTATGTTCTGGAAAGCAGTTAAGAGGGCGAGAATGTGAGAGACCGGAAAGAAGAAGGTGGTGAAAGATGAAAACGGCCAGTTGTTGACGGAAAATTGTGGTGCACGGAAAAGATGGGCCCGGTATTTTGGTGAATTGTTAAATGTCGAGGATGATAGAGAGGCTGACATTGTTGCTATGCATGGGTGGTGATACACGGATGCCTTTTTTTGGAGAAACTTCTTGCGGACATTAATAGGGATGAGGTGCAGGAGGCGGTGGAGGTGATGTAAGTTGGGAAAGCCCCTGGTTTAGATGGCGTTGCGACTAAGTGCCTGAAAAAGGGTGGAATAATGATTGTCGAATGGTGGGTGAGGCTACTGAACATTTGTTCTGTAGCGGGCGTGGAACCGATTGAGTGGCGCAGTGCCTGCATTGTCCTCCTGTATAAGGGCGAAGGAGATGAAGATGAATGCTGCAACTAATGAGGTATCAGTTTGTTATGTGTGGTCAGTAAGTTGTATGAGAGAATGCTGATCAAAAGGATTAAAGAATATACGGATTTCCCAATTAGAGAGGAACACTGTTGCTTTAGAAGTGATAGAGGGTGTACCGATCAGATATTTGCAGTGAGACAGGTCTGTGAGAAGTTCCTTGCACAGGGAAAGAATGTGTTGTGAGCTTTCGAGCATTTGGAAAAAGCATATGACAGGATTGACAGGGAAGCGCTGTAGAGGGTGTTGCGTTTGTATGGAGTGCGAGGAAATCTGTTGAAAGCGCATTCAGCGACCCTAACAATAGGGTTCGGAGAGGCGTGAGCCTCTCCTTCCCCTGCTCGTCTTGTCGTCTTTGATGAAGGGTATTACAGAGAAAGGGATTCCTAGCCCCTTCACCCCTCCCCTTTAGTCGCCTTTTATGACACGCAGGGGTGACGGTAGCACGATTCTACTCCCGGCTACGGGGCGCCTTTTACGATACTCAGTGGATATGATAACATGATTCTAACGCCCCGGCTACAAGGCGGGCAAATTTCAGCTAATGATACTTGATAGCTGGTAACATTTCTACTCATGTATCTCGAGTTCGAATGGTTTCAGGTAATCACACTCTGTTGTTGAACGAGGAGAAATGACTTGAAAGTAAAAATTTGTATATAGTTAATTCATAGTTCCCATTGATGTTGACCAATATGGTTTATACTGACCTTGAAGAAAATGTATCAGTGCCGGTCTATGTGACTTGATAGAACACATTAAAATGTGACGAGGCATAGACGAATTAACTGAGAAATGTTCAGAACTCACGATGTGAATAAGCAGCGGCGAATGCTGCAACACAAATGGCATGCGGTGGATTGTTGCAACACAAATGGCACGCGGTGGATTCATTTAGAATACCATTAGGATGATTACCAATAAACTAATTAAACATTATTTACATTTTATTTGTACATTATCACATAAGTATGAATCAATAAAATTTTGCGCATAGAAGAGGTCAACCCGTGCTACATGATTCAGAATTTTCCCTACAACAGGCTAGGATTCTAGAAGCGGTCAACCCGTTTTACATGATTTAGGATTTCCCCTACAACAGGCTAGGAGACTGCAATGCATTTCCTTATTACATGGTGATGTCTTCTAAAGAAAAAGTACACCCGCGATACTGGTAAGCACAGGGATTCATTTTATTATAGAGAAACATGATGAACAGCTGACGAGGCAATTCCTCTAAGCACCAGTCCGCATTTGTTGAAGTTTGTCTCCAAATAATGGGCTGTGTTTAAAAGTTGGCTAACCTGATCCATGTTTGCTAGGAATACTATTGAAAGTTCATGTAGTGAGTACAGTTAGAAGATCGGTCGATATTTGTCTACAAATTGGGAGTGAGAAATATACAAACAATTACAATAAAAGATTTAAAAGACTCGCCTACACAAACATGCATGGATGTTGTGAGTTTATGGAAGACTTAGGACAATGAATATATGAAGCACAACACTTGCTGCATTCACGATGCACAACCCTTGCTGCATTCACGATGCACAACCCTTGCTGCATTCACGTTGCACAACCCTTGCTGCATTCACGATGCACAACCCTTGCTCCATTCACGATGCACAACCCTTCCTGCCTTCACGATGCCCAACCCTTGCTCCATTCACGATGCACAACCCTTCCTGCCTTCACGATGCAAAACCCTTGCTGCATTCACAATGAACAACCCTTGCTGCATTCACGATGCACAACCCTAATGACATCAGCGACCGGTTATGTTACGAGGCGACGGTGAAATTAAATTCATTTTCCCCTTGACTAACTCATGATAAGGCCAACAGCTGATCAGACTGAGGCATCACGAACATGAGTTAGGCACGGCGAGAATAAAGATCGTGTCTATAAAAAGGTGGAGTGCTATTGCTGACTTTAACAATGTATTGGTAATAGTTGAGAACAAATAGAGGTTATTGCAGTACCGACCACCTAATTTAGTAACAGTCCTAATGGATGTTTTCAATGCAACAAATTATATGTGAACCTACCTACAAGCAAAAGGAAATGTTACAAAGGCGCGAATGCAAAGCAACATTTATCTCAGTGTGGACATCAAGAGGGCGACAAGCGTATACAATCTAACATGTTAGTAGACTAGGTACCTTTGTTCATCAATAACGTATTCATGATAGTTATTTGGAACAGGTAAGTTACCCAGTCCGTATTTATCAACGTTACTTTGACACTGCGTCAAAGTGCGTTAACTTCATCGGTCATTCATGGGCATTCATATAGAGTTAATTGTCTAGCTAACACAGTCTGAGCAACGACTTGTTCCCGTAGAAAAGACGTTGCATAATGCTCCCAGGGAGAAGCTCGATCATTGGACGTATACTCATAAGTGAAAGTGTAGATTTGTAATAACGTTACCATAAAACAACTTCCACAATCAACATGGCCTCCAAATTGTTAGATGTTGCTCAGTAGACCAATATTTGTATAAGGTCTTCTTGGAAACGGTTACTTGTTCTACGTCACAACTGAATATGTGGAGGAAAGCATTTTACCTACTCATAATCTGCCACTTTTCGACGAATGAGTTTGTAGATTGAAGATGACCAAATTTATGGTCTAATAGAAAGTTAAACACGGACCGAACAAAATCGGCTACTTTCTGTAAGATTAAAATTACTGTTGGGCGTATCATCGATACATTGCTGACTAAAGCCCGACCTTTTTTTTTGGATCACAATAGAAAGTTCAAACCTAGATTGAAGATCACAATGCATCTACTAAGCGTGCATAAACGGGATGTTGAACGAAGTGTTGCGCAACATTTTGTCTGCATACATAGCTTAACCTTAGTCAGATTAGTCTAGATTAGTTTCATTCAGATTTGTGGCACAATTTTCTTTGTTTTCTTCGTTTTTCTGGTCCCGTTTCCACCGACGGTGTGAGCGAAGCTGTTGGTTCTGCTGTAGAGCAGCATATATGCGCACTCCCTGGCGCTGTCGGTAAGCACCTGAGTGAGTGTAACACTAGTCTCCATATGGTCGTTTGTCCAGTGCCACGAGCCTTGCTGAGGATCCTTGACGTAAGCGATGTAGTGGCCTGAAATTGGAAGGGAAGAGAGGATTTTAGGGTACTACTGCCATGATCCTTGCTAGAGTTGTAGCTTCCGCCTACGTTACAGACCTACGACCTTTGCTACGGATCCTAGACGCAAAAAGCGTTGTGGCTTCATATGAATTAAGAATGAAGGGGAGAGGTGGGGTTAAGGTACCAGTGACACGATCCTTGATGCAGCTTCTGGTGTAACCTAATCAGAAAGTGTTGTTGATTTGTTACTGGTTTATTAGTGGACAATGCGCCATCTGTCGCTTGTCGGTAGCAGGACACGTACTGTGTATGGATAGCAGGATATGCGTGATACTTATTCCACTGACGCCGTCGCTAACCGTACTTGATGAGAATATGCCGTGAGTGGCCAAGCTAATCACGCTCTTTCTCGTGGCCTACCATGTTAGTGCCACTACTAGTCATGTGTGGAATCCAGCAGCTGTCAGCTGTTAGGGGCCCTGGCCTCCTAGAATGGCTGAGGGCAACAGCGGACATTTTCACTTGAATGGCAACCAGGCGCTGCCGGCCATTATGGGAGGACCCTTCTTCTATCGCACTTCAGACACCGACAATTCACTAATTAATTTCATATAGAGAAGCGATGTGTGGTTTCAAATGAGCACTCGATAAATTACATCAGTGCCTCGAGCATTGCTGCGGTTCATTGACGAGGGGCGATACAGTGGCATGCAGTGGGTAGAGAAGGTGGAGGGTAGAGGTACACGATAAACTGGTCTGGTAAGTATGAAGGTCGATCAGATGTACGTTTGTTTTGCTTATAAAAGTTACACATGGAACAGATTATTTAGTATTTAGTGACTATGTTGAATATCTCTGAGAAGAATATTTTATAGGTTTGTGTTGGTTGAAGTAAACAAGTATTCGGTAAGGCCCTCAGTTTCTTGACTCTGCAAATCTAGCATTTGTTACTTTATTACACCTTGACAACGATATTGGCTTCATAATGTACGATACGGGCAACGCTGGTAGTTTACCGTCAGCATGAACATTTTCGTTTCAATATACAGAGTGTTTTTAATATGATATTAAACAAATTCTGTAGATTTAAATTAACTTTACCGTCTTAGTGTTTCTTATGACAAAAATTTCAATGAATTGAACCCGTGAATTATTATTTATTCAGGTAGACATTGTTTAGCATGGGATTCTGTTAAGACAGTTTGATATAAATAAGTTGAGGTTCACTGTAAATATATCTGATAGCTGCGTGTATTACTGATCGAGTGAAGCGACGTCACACAAATTGTTCTCAGACTAATTATATTGATCACCTTACAGAACTAAAGTCTTGCATGTATTATGACAAATCTTTACAATGATTTTGCATTACCTGCGGTCGCTCTAGTCCCGATATGCTTAATAACAGCGTATAAGCTGTATTGGGCCTCGGGCTGTCCTTTCGACTCCATCATTGCTGCACAAGAGATAAATGAATGAATCATTAAAAAAAACATGCGTAACGTTGACATGTGTTATGTTTTTCATTGATCGAAATTGAATCTTTCTTTTATTGTCATCTGGTACGAACATACAGCTGTTCCCCCTGACATGGAGGGTGGATAAATTTAGCTTACTCAAATGGGGAGGTGCCCATTCTTCCCGTCACAAGACAGCCGTGGCTTTTCCGGGCCTTGAACTCACGACATGTTGCACCAGTGGCTTCACTCTACTTGGCCACGGCGGCTGATCGCCACGTTGGCTTTGTACAAAATATCAGCTCACACTCTCTTATTCGACCCTTAATCAGTGATACGTCGCAGTTATGGGGCAGTGTTACATGACTTCCAAGTTGGATGATACATCATCACTTACATGGCTTGATGAACAGATTGGGTCCGGATTCAATTTTTTTGTCGAGACGTTCAACCTCAAATGTTTCTTCGTTGAAGATCGTGCGGCTGAGAGCCACACATAAAACAAGGGGTAGGTTCCGGAACCTCCGCGGACTGGCGCCTACGTCAGCAGCTTCGGGGCAGAGGTGTGCCCGTAAAGCGTGGCTGACTGAGCGGGTGTCCTTGCCCTAGAAATTGAAAACATTAGACATTATACCCAAATTTGCTAAAATGAACACTCCATGATCCTCATGAAATTTGACTTGCTTTTGTCAGCTCTAACTTGGAAATTTTATGTTATGCGAATACCGTCGCGCAAGAAATTATATGTTAGCCGGAACATATACATTGATTCATTTTGTAACAACCAGATTCAATATCCGAGTCAGTTTCTGCTCACAAACAAGATAACAACACTACCAACGCTCCTCTTACCGAAATGTCCAACAGGAGAGAATAGAAGTGTTGTCCGTTGTCGTAACTGCTTCGGAAGATATGCTGGATTGGCGATAAGCCGGTAGAGGTTGCAACACTCTGTGGAAGAGACGAGAGAAAGAAAGTAGGATAAACACACATTAAAGAAGAAGAATAACAGAGAAATTCCTGTGCGTAAATTACGTTGTTTCATCACCTGACAGCATATAATCATTCAAGAGAAACATTTTGACTTTCATCTCAACAACTCATGCATTGACCAAGTAATGGTTTAGTATGCAACACTTTTGCTCGAAATGAGAACACATAACGTCATCAAAACAATTACTTGAACATACGTCAGTGTACATGAAGACGAGTGCTTAGCTACCGAACCAATGCAGATACTAGATTTAACGTCAAGTGCGCCTCCAAACTAGTTTCTTTGTGCCTGTCTAGCATAGGGACCCACGTGACCCATCGATCGAGCCCATAATGCATGTAAACTAGCCGCTTTGTGCCTGTCTAGCAGAGGAACACTCATGATCCATCTAGCCAGCCTAGAAGGGGTACACAAACTAGCCTCTTTGTCCCTGCCTAGCAGAGGAACACTCATGACCCATCAAGCAAGCCCATAAGGCGTGCACAAACTAGCCTCTTTGTGCCTGCCTAGCAGGGTACTCATGACCCATCAAGCAAGCCCATAAGGCGTGCACAAACTAGCCTCTTGTTCCTGCCAAACACAGGAACACTCATGACCCATCAAGCAAGCCCATATGGCGTGCACAAACTAGCCTCTTTGTGCCTGCTTAGCAGGGTACTCATGATCCATCTAGCCAGCCTACAAAGGGTACACAAACTAGCCTCTTTGTGCCTGTCTAGCAGAAGAACACTCATGACCCATCAAGCAAGCCCATAAGAAGTGCACAAACTAGCCGATTTGTGCCTGTCTAGCAGAGGAACACTCATGACCCATCAAGCAAGCCCATAAGGCGTGCACAAACGAGCTGCTTTGTGCCTGTCTAGCAGAGGAACACTCATGACCCATCAAGCAAGCCCATAAGGCGGGCACAAACTAGCCTTTTTGTGCCTGTCTAGCAGAGAGTTACTCAAGACGCAACAAACTGGTGCTATCAGCATGTAAACTAACCTCTTTGTTCATTTGCTCCACCATATAATTATAATATTCTTCTGCATCATGCTCGTAGTCACTTGCAAAGCGCTTGTTGAACAACAGAACATGAGCCTCTTCTAACTCCAAGGGGTCGATGCTCTCAGAGAGCTGACGCGATTGGCTGTCGATTCTCCACATCCTGGTCATGAAACTCCGCCTGTGTTAAAAAATATTAGAGTTAGTATGGGAGAATTTAACTCCTTCGACAATTCAATTGCTTAATTCTTTTTGTGGGAATGAACTGCATTGAATAGTTTTGGTCGTTTCGAACTGTTCAACTGATTAGACTCTCTTATTATTAAAATCGTTCTATTCATAAGATATTTAACTAAATGATTCAACGAGGAAATGAATTACCGTGTTCAGGTTATGCCATGCGAAAGTGTAATGTGACAACATATATTTTAGAGTGCAGGTACAAATGGGTACAGGCTGTATCACATCTACTTTGCATGTAAATATTAGGCAGGAAA
Source organism: Gammarus roeselii (assembly GCA_016164225.1). Taxonomy (NCBI): domain Eukaryota; kingdom Metazoa; phylum Arthropoda; class Malacostraca; order Amphipoda; family Gammaridae; genus Gammarus; species Gammarus roeselii. The sequence goes on from SDVV010001911.1 coordinate 22,604, forward strand.
TATACATTTCATATATTGTTCTCAATTAAACATCGTTCGTTTGTGGCTTACTATCATAATCCACATTTATGAATGATTCCTATGCTCTTCACATGCGTTCTTTCTCTGTTCACTGTCCCTAAAAGACCGTTGTTGTTATAGTCTGGGAGTCCAATATTCCACGTTGACCGTTTACTTACAGAGCTCGGGATATGGGCCGCGCCGCTTCCGTGCTCTCCTTCGCCTCCAGATACAATGTAAAATATGGCGTTACCATCAACGCTTGAATTAAAGCATTGAGGCCGCAGAAGAGGTGATGATTTATAATCCCTCGAGGGGAGTAGACACGGCTCGGTGGGAACGTGGGACATGCCGGTGTCACCAGCATCGGTTCTGCTTGTGACGAGTCCGTCAAGGACACGTTACCAGAGACAAGGATGGAGGCCCTGGTCGACTGCTTCTTCTTGCCTTTCTTGCTCTTCTTGACGATCATGTTCTCATTAGAACTTATCTGCTGGGAGGAAAGAAAATGTTATATTTTTTAGCGGGAATTGGATTATGCAAGCACGTTCTGTACCCTTTCTTGGCGTATTAACCCTATCACACTTACGATCTACGTTCATGTGTATCCCATGCAATGCACATCATTGACGTCTCTTGCGCTCATGAGCAAATTGCTAAACCTTACGAAATTAACAAGATCATCATGTTAATAAAACATTTTGCAGTCGGACTTTCTCATCATCAGAAGCACATGAATGTAATCACGTTTCCCTTAGTGAGGTTATTCATGTTTCAATAGACAAGGATTACAAAATCCGTGAGTCACGGCCCGCAGTCGAGGCCCGGAACGAGCGCCGACGTCGACTACTTCGAAGCATGGGGAACACGACAGAGAATTGGCTACAATGACATCGAATTCTGGGCAACACCGCTCCTGCCCACCATGACTTTGAAATCTTGATACAATACCTATTTAAACAATTTGTAATTGCAACACAGTTGAATTTATCCTGTCTTTAATACGTTATCATCGAAAGGATATGCTGAATTTAAAATTAGGTTTGTCGCAAAATAAACAAAATCTTGTTTACCAGCTGTAGTGAAAATGCTTACATCTTTCGATTATTCTCACCTATGTGTATGCGTACACAGCTGAGACCTTGAAAATATTTTTTAACGTAGTTAATTACGGGATACATCGCTTTCACATTCATTTGCTCCAAACACGAGACATACTCTTCGCGAGAATTCGAAGTTTTTCATCTTTCAACTAATGCCTTGTAGGATGGGTTCCCCAGCAAAATCTGCGTTTGTAACGATGAATTCGGATTTCAATTAATTCTGGAATAGTTCAAGAAGGCAAAATATGGCATTTGACGTATTGTTTGATGTTGATTGAATCAGTATTATCATTTTGAGTCGACCTAATGAAGTTTTCAAAGCAGAGATCCGACAAATTGTTATTGTGCAAACAAAAACAGACATTAAGTTGAAACACGCATCTGGATATCAATGCTGAAAAAAGCACATGAACACCCCTCGCGTTAAGTACAAATGCAAGTGCAGATGCGAATCTATGCTAGTGTGTTGTGTTGCTGTCGTCAAACAGTCGTCTCAAAAGTCATCATTAGAGGCTCCAATCTCTAAATGTGGTTCAAGGTAGGTAAAAGTATATTTAT
>SDVV010001912.1:0-24256 GCA_016164225.1 Gammarus roeselii
GGGCAGTGTGTTTGCCTACGCTGTAAATCAAAACTCAACTCCTATTAGCTCTCAACTCTGAGCAAGGCAGTGTGTTTGCCTATGATGTGTTTGCCTATGAAGGGGAAAAAACTCAACCCCGGTTAGCTCTCCACGTTGAGCTTGGCAGTGTTTTTGCCTAAGATGGGTAAAAAAGTCATTTCTTATTAGCTCTCCGTGTTGAGCTGGGCAGTGTGCTTGCCTATAGTGTGAAACGAAACTCAACTCTTAATAGCTCACCGCACTGAGCAGGGCAGTTTATTTGCCTGTTATGTAAAACAAAACTCAACTCTTATTAGCTCATCACGCTGTTTCCGTATGATGTAAACAAAATTCAACCCATATTAGCTTATTAGCTCTCCACGCTGAGCAGGGCCGTTTGTTTGCCTCTGATGTGAAACGAAATTTAACTCATATTAGCTCTCCGCGCTGAGCAGGGCAGTGTGTATGCCTATGATGTAAGCAAAACTCAACTCTTATTAGCTCTCCACGCTGAGCTGGGCAGCGTGTTTCCCTATGATGTGAACCAAACTCAACTCTTAATAGCTCCCCAAGCTGAATTTAGCAGCGTGTTTGCTTATGATGTGAAGAAGAATCAACTCTCATTAGCTCTCCACCCTGAGCTGGGCAGTTTGATGACCTATGATGTTGAATAAAACTCAACTCATATAAGATCTCCACGCTGAGCTGGGCAGTGTGTTTGCCTATAATATGAAACAAAACTCAACTCTTATTAGCCCTCAACGCTAGGTACGGCAGTGTGTTTGGCTATGAAGGGAAAAAACTCACTTCTATTAGCTCTCCACGCTGAGCTGGGCAGTGTGTTGCCTGTGATCTAAAACAAGAGTTGATTCTTATTAGCTCTCCACGCTGAGCTAGGCATTGTTTGCCTATGATGTGAAACAGAACCCATCTCTTATTAGCTCTCCACGCTGAGCTAGGCAGTGTGTTTTTATATTGTGTGAAACAAAACTCTACTCTTATTAGCTCTACACGCTGAGCTGGGCAGTGTGTTGGCCTACGATGTGAAACAAACCCCAACTCTTATTAACTTTTCACGCTGAGCTGGGCAGCGTGTTTGCCTATGATGTGCAACAAATCTCAACTCCTATTTGCTCTCCACGATGAATTGGGCATATGTTTGCCAATGATGGGATACAAAACTCAACTCTTTTTAGCTCTCCACTCTAAGCTGGGCAGTGTGTTTTGCTATTGATGTGAGAAACTCCACTCTTATTTGCTCTCCACGCTGAGCTGGTTAGTGTGTTTGCTTATGATGTATAACAGAAATCAACTCCTATTAGCTCTCCACGATGATCTAGGCAGTGTGTTTGCCTATGATATGGAAAAAAATTATCTCGTATTTACTCACCACGCCCAGCAGGGCATTGTGTTTGCTTTTGATGTGAAACATAACTCAACTCCTATTAGCTCACTACGCGAAGCTGGGCAGCGTTTTTGTCTATGATGTGAAAATAACTCAACTTTCATCAGCTCCACACGCTGAGCTGGGCAGTGTGTTTGCCTGTGATGTAAATTAAAACTCAACTCTTATTAGATCTCCACACTGAGCTGGGCAGTGTATTTGCCTATGATGTGAAGCTAACTCAACTCTCATTTGCTCTCCGCACTGAGCTGGGCAGTTTGTTTGCCCATGATGTCAAACAAAACTAAACTTATGTAAGATGTCCACGAAGAGCTGGGTAGAGTGTTTGCCTATGATGTGGAAAAAAACTATCTCTTGTCAGCTCTCAACGCTGAGCTGGGCGGTGCCCATGAGGTGAAACAACACTCAAGTCTCATTAGCACTACACACTGTGATAGGCAGTGTCTTTGCCTATGACGTGAAACAAAACTGAACTCATATTAGCTTTCCCCGCTTAGTTGGGCAGTGTGTTAGCCAATGATGTGAAACAAATTTCAACTCTTATTAGCTCTCCATGCTGAGCTGAGCAGCGTGTTTGCCTATGATGTCAAAAAATTCAACTCCCATTAGGTCTCCAAGATGAGCTGGGCAGTGTGTTTGCTTATGATGTGAAAAAAACATACCTCATATTAGCTATTCCCGCGGAGCTGGGCAGTGTGTTGGCAAATGATGTGCAACAGACCTCAACCCTTATTAGCTCTCCACGCTGAGCTGGGCAGTGTACTTGTCTATGATGTGAAGCAAACTCAACTCTTATTTGCTCTCCGCGCCGAGCTGGGCAGTGTGTTTGCCTATGATGTGAAACAAAAATCAACTTTTATCAGCTGTCCACGCTGAGCTGGGCAGTGTGTTCACCTATGATGTGGAAAAAAACTCTACTCCTGTCAGCTCTCAACGCTGAGCTTGGCGGCGTGTTTGCTTATGATGTGAAACAACACTCAACTCTTCTTAGCGCTCCACGATGTACTGGGCAATGTGTTTGCACATGATTTGGAACAAAACTCAACTCTTATTAGCTCTCCACGCTGAGCTTGGCAGCGTGTTTACCTATGATGTGAAACAAGACTCAACTCCTATTAGCTCTACCCGCTGAGCTGGGCAGTGTGTTTGCCTGTGATATGAAACAAAACTCAAACTTCTGTTACCTCAACATGCAATGCTAGGCAGTGTGTTTTACAATAAAACTCTAATCATGTTAGCTCTCCTTGCTGAGCTAGCAGTGTGTTTGCCTATGATGTCAAACAAAACTAAACTCTTATTAGCAGCTTTAAGCTGAGCTGGGAACTGTGTTTGCCTATGATGCGAAACATAACTCAACTCTTTATATTTCTCCACGCTGAGCTGGGCAGTTTTTTTGTCTATGATTTAAAAAAAAAACTCAACTCTTATAAGCTCTCTACGCTGAGCTTGGAACTGTGTTTGCCTATGATGCGAAACAAACGCAACTTCTAAAAGCGCTCCACGCTGAACTGGGCAATGTGTTTGCCCCTGAAATGAAACCAAACTCAACTCGTTTTAGCTCTCCACGCTGAGCTCGGCAGCGTGTTCCCCTTTCATGTGAAACAAAACTCAATTCTTGTTAGCTCTCCACGCTGAGCTGGGCAGTGTGTTTGTCAATGATGTAAAACAAAACTCAACCCATATAAGCCTTCCATAGAGAGCTGGGCAGCGTGTTTTCCTATGATGTAAATCAAAACTCAACTCATATCAGCTCTCCCCGCAGAGCTGGGCAGTGTGTTTGCCTTTTATATGAAACAAAATTCAACTTTTCTCACCTCTACATGCAGAGCTGGGCAGTGTGTTTGTCTATAATGTAAAATAAAACTCCAATCATATTAGCTCTCCACGCTGAATTGGGCAGTTTGTTTGCCTATGATGGGAAACGAAACTAAACTCTTATTCGCTCGCCACGTCGAGTGGGACTGTGTGTTTGCCTATGATGTGAAACAAAACTCAACTCTTATTAGCTATTCACAGTGAGCTGGGCAGCGTGTTTGCCTATGATGGGAAACAATACTAAGCTTTTGGATGCTCTCCAGGCTGAGCTGGGCGGTGTGTTTGCCTATGATGTAAAGTAATACTAAACTCTTATTAGCTCTCCACAGTGAGCTGGGCAACGTGTTTGCCTATTATGTGAAAAACTCAACTTCTATTAGCTCTCCACGTTGAGCTGGGCGTGTACTTGCCTATGATGCAAGCAAACTCAACTATTATTTGCCCTCCGCGCTGAGCTGCTCAATGTGTTTGTTTATGATGTAAAACAAAACTCAACTCCTATTAGCTCCCCACGCTGAGCTGGGCAGCATGTTTGCCTATGATGTGAAACAAAACTGAACTCATATTAGCTCTCCACGCTTAGCTGGGCAGTGTGTTTGCCCATGATGTGAAACAAACTCATTTTGTATAAGCTTGCAACGCTGAACTGGGCAGTGTGTTTCCCTATGATAAGAAACGAAACTTAACTCATATTAACTTTCCACGCTGAGCTGGCAGGGTGTTTGCCTATGATGTGAAACTAACCTCAATTCTTATTTGCTCTCCACGCTGAGTTGGGCAGTGTGTTTGCCTATGATTTGAAACAAAACTCAACTCTAATTAGCTCCCCACATAAGCATGGAAGCGTGTTTGCCTATGATGTGAAACAAAACACAGTTCTTATTAGCTCTCCCTGCTGAGCTAAGCAGTGTTATTGCCTATGATGTGAACCAAACTCAACTCATATTGACTCTCCACGCTGAGCTGGGCAGTGTATTTGCATATGTTTTGGAGCAAAAATGATTCATATTTGCTCATCGCGCTGAGCTGGGCAGTATGTCTGCCTATGGTGTGAAACAAAACTCATCTCTTATTAGCTTTTCACGCTGAGCTGGGCAGTGTATTTTCCCATGATGTGAAACAAAACTCAACTCTTATTTGCTCTTCCCGCTGAGCTGGGCAGTGTCTTTGCCATTGATGTGTAACAGACCTCAACCCTCATTAGATCTCCATGCTGAGCTGGGCAGTGTTCTTGCCTATGTTGTATAATAAAACTCAACTCTCATAAGCTCTCCACGCTGAGCTCTGCAGCTTGGTTGCCTATGATATGAAACAAAACTCAACACTTATTAGTTCTCCACGATGAGCTGGTTTGTGTCTTTGCCTATGATGGGAATTAAACTTATCTCTTATCAGTTAGCTTTCCACGCTGAGTTGGCAGTATGTTTGCCGATGACGTGTCGCAAAACTCAACTATTTTTAGCTTTCCACGCTGAGCTGATCCGTGTATTTGCCTATGATGTGAATAGACTCCACACTTATAAGCTCTCCACGCTGAATTGGGCAGTGTTTTTGCTTATGATGTAAAAAAAATCAAATCCTATTAGCTCTCCCCGCTGAGCTAGGCAGAGTGTTGGCCTATGATGTGAAAAAAACTCAACTCTTATTGGCTTCTCACGCTGAGGTGGGCAGTGTGTTTGCCTATGATGTGAAACGATACTTAAATATCATTAGCTCTCCTAGCTGAGCAGAGCAGTGTGTTTGCCTATGATGTAAAACAAAACTTAACTCTTATTAGCTCTCCACGCTGAGCGGGACAGTGTGTTTGCCTATGGTGTGTAAAAAACTCAACTCACAATAGCACACCACGTTGTTCTGGTTAGCGTGTCTCCCTATGCTGTGTAACAAAATTAAACTAATATTAGCTCACCACGCTGAGCTGGGCAGTGTTTTTACCTATGATGTGAAACAAAGCTCATCTCTTATTAGCTTTCCTCGCTGAGCTGGGCAGTGTGTTTGCCTATGATGTTAAACAAAACTCTTTTTTTTTGGTTCTCCACGCTGAGCTAAGCAGTGTGTTTGCCTATGATGTAAAACAAAACTCAACTCTAGTTAGCTCTCCACGCAGAGCTGGGCAGTGTGTTTGCCTATGATGTGAAACGAAACTCACCCATTATTAGATCTCCACGCTGAGATTGGCAGTGTGTTCGTCTATGATGTAAAAAAAACTCAACTCGTATTAGCTCCTCACGCTGAGCTGGGCAGTGTGTTTGCCTATGATGTGTAACAGACCTCAACCCATATTTGCTCTCCATGCTGAGCTGGGCAGCGTGTTTCCCAATAGTGTGAATCAAAACTCAACTCCTATCAGTTCTCCATTTGAGCTAAGCAGTATGTTTACCTATGATATGCAAAAAAACTCAACTCTTATTAGCTCTTCCCGCTGAGCTGGGCAGTGTGTTTGCCTATGAAGTGAAACAAACTCACCCTGTATTAGCTCTCCAGGCTGAGCTGGGCAGTGTGTTTGCCTATGATTTACAACAAAACTCAACCCTTATTAACTGTCCACGCTGAGATGGGCAGTGTGTTTGCCGATGATGTGAAAAAAACTCAACTCATATAAGCACCCTACGCTGAGCTTTCAGAGTGTTGGCCAAGGATGTCAAACAAACCTCAATTCCTATAAGCTCTCCACGATATGCTAGGCAGTGTGTTTGCCTATGATGTGAAACAGACTTCAACCCTTTTTGCTCTCCACTCTAAGCTGGGAAGTGTACTTGCCCATGATTTGAAGCGAAACTCAACTCATTTTTGATCTTTGCGCTGAGATGGGCATTGTGTTTGCCTATGATAAAACAACTCAACTCATATTAGCTCTCCAAGCATGAGCTGGGCAGTGTGTTTGCATATGATGTCAAATACAACTAAACTCTTATTATCTCTCCACGCCGAGCTTGGCTGTGTGTTTGACAATGATTTGAAACAAAACTCATCTGATATTAGTTCTCCACACTTAGCTGGGCAGCGTTTTTGCCTGTGACGTGCAACAACACTCAACTCTTATTAGCTCTCCTCGCTAAACTGGGCAGTGTGTTTGAATATGATGAGAAACAAAACTCAACTCTTCTTAGCTCTCCAGCCTGAGCTGGGCAGCGTATTTGCCAATGATGTGAAACATACCTCAACTCTTATAAGCCTCCCCGCTAAGCTGGGCAGTGTGTTTGCCTATGTTGTGAAACAAAACTCAGCTCATATAAATTCTCCGCTCTGAATTGGGCAGTGTGGTCGCTCATGAGGGGAAACAAAACTAAACTCTTTTCAGCTCTCCATGCTGTGCTAGCAGGGTGTTTGCCCATGATGTAAAACAAAACTCTACTGTCATTAGCTTTCCACGCCTAGCTTCGCAGTGTGTTTGTCTATGATTGAGAACAAAACTCAACTCTTATTAGCTCTTCTCGCTGAGCTGGGCAGTGTGTTTGCCTATGAAGTGAAACCAACTCAGCCTGTATTAGCTCGATAAGGCTGAGCTGGGCAGTGTGTTTACCTATGGTGTAAAATAAAACTCAACTCTTATTAGCTCTCCACACTGAGCTGGTCAGTATGTTTGCCTATAATGTTAAACAAAACTCAACTCTCATTAGCTCTCCACGCTGAATTGGGCAGTGTGTTGGCCTATGATGTGAAGCCAAACTCAACTCTTATTGGCCGTCCACAGTGAGCTGGGCCGCGTGTTCGCCGATTATGTGAATTAATTTCAACACTTATCAGCACTCCACGCTGAGCTGGGCAGTGCGTTCGCCTGTGATGTGAAACGAAACTCAACTCTTATAAGATCTCCACGCTGTGCCGGGCAGTATGTTTACCTATGATATACAAATAACTCAACTCTTATTATTGGCTCTTCTTGCTGAGCTGGACAGTGTGTTTGCCTATGATGTGAAACCAACTCACCTTGTAATAGCTGTCCAGGCTAAAATGGTCCGTGATGTAAAATAAAATCAACTCTTATTAGCTCTCCACGCTGTGCTGGTCAGTGTGTTTGCCTATGATAATTAATAAAACTCAACGCTCATTGGCTCTCCACGCTAAATTGGGCTGTGTGTTTGCCAATGATGTGAAACAAAACTCAACTCATATTGGCCATCCATATTGAGCTGGGTAGCGTGATGAATGATGTGAAATGAAACTCAACCCTTATTAGCTCTCCACGCTGAGCTAGGTGGTGTGTTTGCTTATGATGTAAATGAAAACTCACTTCTTATTAGCTCTCCACGCTGAGCTGAGTAATGTGTTTGTCTATGATGTGAAACAAAACCCAACTCCTATTAGCTCTTCCCGCTGAGCTGGGCAGTGTGATGGCCAATTATGTGTAACGGACCTCAACCCTTATTAGCTTTCCGCGCTGAGCTTGACAGTGAACTTGCCTATGATATGAAGCAATTTCAACTCTTATTTGCTCCCCGCGCTGAGCGGGGTAGTGTGTATGCCTATGATGTGAAACAAAACTCAACTTTTATTAGCTGTCCACGCTGAACTGGGCAGTGTGTTTGCCAATGATGTGGAAAAAACTAAACTCCTATCAGTTCTCAACGCTGAGCTGGGTGGCGTGTTTGCCAATGATGTGAAACAAAACTCAACTCTTCATAGCGCTCCACGATGTGCTGGGCAATGTGTTTGCACATGATGTGGAACAAAACTCAACTCTTATTAGCTCTCCACGCTGAGCTTGGCAGCGTGTTTACCTATGATGTGAAACAAAACTCAACTCCTATTAGATCTCCCCGCTGAGCTGGGCAGTGTGTTTGTCTGTGATATGAAACAAAGCTCAAACTCCTGTTACCTCTACATGCAATGCTGGGCAGTGTGTTTGACAATAATGTACAATAAAACTCCAATCATGTTAGCTCTCCTTGCTGAGCTAGCAGTTTGTTTGCCTAAGATGTCAAACAAAACTAAACTCTTATTAGCTCTCCACGCTGAACTTGTCAGTGTGTTTGCCTATGAAGTGAAACAAAACTCGACACTCACTAGCTCTCCACGCTGAGTTGGGCAGTGTGTTTGCCTACGATGTGAAACAAAACTCAACTTTTATTAGCTGTCCATGCTGAGCTGGGCAGTGTGTTTGACAATGATGTGGATAAAAACTCATCTCATATTAGCTCACATCGCTGAGCTGGGCGGCGTGTTTGTCCATGATGTGAAACAACACTCAACTCGTATTAGCTCTCCACGCAGAGCTGGGCGTGTACTTGCCTATGATGCAAGCAAACTCAACTCTTATTTGCTCTCGCGCTGAGCTGGTCAGTGTGTTTGCCTATGAAGTGAAACAAAATTTGAAACTCACCAGCTCTCAATTCTGAGTTGGGCAGTGTCTTTGCCCATGATGTGTAACAAAACTCAACTTTTGTTAGCTGTCCACGCTGAGCTGGGCAGTGTGTTTGACAATGATGTGGAAAAAAACTCATCTCCTATCAGCTCTCAACACTGAACTGGGCGGCGTGTTTGCCCATGATGTGAAACAACACTCAACTCGTAGTAGCTTTCCACGCTGAGCTGGGCGTGTACTTGCCTATGATGCAAGCAAACTCAATACTCTTATTTGCTCTCCGCGCTGAGCTGGGCAGTGTGTTTGCCTATGATGTGAAACGAAACTCAACTATTATTAGCTCTCCACGCTGAGCTGGTCAGTGCGTTAGCCTATGATGTAAATCAAAACCCAACTCCAATTAAGTCTCCACGCCGAGCTGGGCAGCGTACAAGCCTATGATGTGAAACAAACTCAACTCATTTTAGCTCTCGACGCTGAGCTGGGCAGAGTGTTCCCCTATGATGTAAAACCAAACTCGACTCTTATTAGCTCTAAGCGCTGAGCTAAGCTGAGCAGTGTGTTTCCCTATGATATAAAACAAAACTCCACTCCAAATAGCTTACCACGCTGAGCTGCTCAGTATGTTTACCTATGATGTGAAACAAAACTCAACTCTTATTAGCTCTCCACGCTCAGCTGGGCAGTGTGTTTGTCAGTGATGTTAAACAAAACTCAACACATATAAGCTTTCCACGCTGAGCTGGGCGTGTACTTGCCTATGATGCAAGTATAGACAACTCCTATTTGCTCTCCGCGCTGAGCAGGGGAGTGTGTTTGTTTATGATGTAAAACAAAACTCAACTCTTATAAGCTCTCTACGCTGAGCCGGGCAGTATGGTCACCTATGATATGAAACATTACTCAACTCTGTTTAGCTCTCCCCTCTGAGCTAGCAGTGTGTTTGCCTATGATGTGAAACAAACTCATTTCTTGTTGGCTCAAATGCTGAGCTGGGTAGTGTTTACCTATGATGTAGAATAAAACTAAAATCTTATTAGATCTCCACGCTGGGCTGGGCAGTGTGTTGGCCCATGATGTGAAACAAAACTCAACTCTTATTAGCTCTTCCCGCTGAGCTGATCAGTGTCTTTGCCTATGATGTGTTACAGACCTCAACCCTTATTAATTCTCCACGCTGAGCTGAGCAGTTTACTAGCCTATAATGTGAAGCAATTTCAACTTTTATTTGCTTTCTGCGCTGAAATGGGCAGGGTGTTTGCCTATGATGAAAAACAAAACTCAACTTCAATTAGCTGTCCACTCTGAGCTGGGCAGTGTGTTTGCCAATGATGTGGAAAAAAACTCAACTCATATCACTTCTCAACGTTGAGCTGGGTGGCGTGTTTGCTCATGATGTGAAACCACACTCAACTCTAATTAGCGCTCCACGCTGTGCTGGGCAGTGTGCTTGCCTATGAGAAACAAAACTACACTCTTACTAGCTCTCATCGCTGAGCTGGGCAGCGTGTTTGCCTGAGATGCAAAACTAAATTCAACTCATATCAGCTCTCCACGCTGGGCTGGGCAGTGTGTTTGCCCATGATGTGAACAAAACTCAACTCTTATTAGCTCTTCCCGCTGAGCTGGGCAGTGTCTTTGCCATTGATGTGTGACAGACCTCAACCCTCATTAGCTCTCAACGCTGAGCTGGGCAGTGTACTTGCCTATGATGCATAATAAAACTCAACTCTCGTAAGCTCGCCAAACTGAGCTCTGCAGTTTGGTTGCCTATGATGTGAAACAAAACTCAACACTTATTAGCTCTCCATGATGAGCTGGTTAGTGTCTTTGCCTATGATGGGAATTAAACTTATCTCTTATCAGTTAGCTTTCCACGCTGAGTTGGCAGTATGCTTGCCATGATGTGTCACAAAATTCAACTATTTTTAGCTTTCCACGCTGAGACGATCCGTGTATTTGCCTATGATGTGTATAGACTCCACACTTATAAGCTCTTCACGCTGAATTGGGCAGTGTTTTTGCCTATGATGTATAAAAAATCAAATCCTATTAGCTCTCCAAGCTGAGCTAGACAGTGTGTTGGCCTATGATGTGAAAAACACTCAACTCTTATTGGCTCCCCCCGATGAGCAGGGCAGTGTGTTTGCCTATGATGTGAAACGATACTTCATTACTATTAGCTCTCCAAGCGGAGCAGAGCAGTGTGTTTGCCTATGATGTAAAACAAAACTCAACTCTTATTAGCTCTCCACGCTGAGCGGGACAGTGTGTTTGCCTTTGATGTGAGAAACTCCACTCTTATTTGCTCTCCATGCTATGCTGGGCCGTGTTTTTGATTATGATGAAAAACAAAACTTCACACACATTAGCTTACCACACTGAGCTGCTCAGTGTGTGTTTACCTGTGATGTGAAACAGAACTCAACTCTTATTAGCTCTCCCCACTGAGCTGGGCATTGTGTTTGCATAGGATGAGAGACAAAACTCAATTCTAGATAGCTCTCCGCGCTGAGCTGCACAGTGTGTTTGACTATAATGTGTTTGACTATAAAACTAAACTCAACTCATATTAGCTCTCCACGCTGAGCTGGGCAGCGTGTTGGCCTATGATGTGGAAAATAACTCAAATCTTATTACCTCTCCATGCTGATATTGGCAGTGTGTTTGCCTGTAATGTGCTCGTCGGACTGAGCTGGGCAGTGTGTATGCCGATGATCTAAAATAAAACTCAACTCATTATTAGATCTCAACGCTGGGCTGGGCAGTGTACTTGCCTATGATGCAAGCAAACTCAACCTTATTTGCCCTCCGCGCTGAGCTTGGCAGTGTGTTTACCTCTGATGTGAAACAAAGCTCATCTCTTATTAACTTTTCACGCTGAGCTGGGAGGTGTGTTTCCCTATGATGTAAAACCCAACTCAACTCCTAATTGTTCTCCGCGCTGAGCTTGGCAGTGTGTTCACCTCTGATGTGAAACAAAGCTCATCTCTTATTAACTCTCCACGCTGAGCTGCACAGTGTGTTTGACTATGATGTGAGACAAAACTCAACTTTTTTTTGCTCTCCACGCTGAGCTGGGCAGTGTGTTTGCCTATGGTGTAAAAAAACTCAACTCACAATTGCTCTCCACGTTGTTCTGGGTAGCGTAATGCCTTAGGATGTGTAACAAAACTTAGCTAATATTAGCTCAACACGCTGAGCTGGGCAGTGTGTTTACCTACGATGTGCAACAAAGCTCATCTCTTATTAGCTTTCCTCGCTGTGCTGGGCAGTGTGTTTGCCTATGATATGAAACAAAACTCAACTCTTTTTTGTTCTCCACGCTGAGCTGGGCAGTGTGTTTGCCTATGATGTGGAACAAAACTCAACTCTAGTTAGCTCTCCACGCTGTGCTAGGCAGTGTGTTTGCCTATGATGTGAAACAGACTTCAACCCTTTTTTGCTCTCCACTCTGAGCTGGGAAGTGTACTTGCCCATGTTTGAAGCGAAACTCAACCCATTTTTGATCTTCGCGCTGAGCTGGGTAGTGTGTTGGCCTATAATAAAAAAACTCAACTCGTATTAGCTCTCCAAGCTGAGCTGGGCAGTGTGTTTGCATATGATGTCATATACAACTAAAGTCTTATTAGCTCTCCACGCTGAGCTTGGCAGTGTGTTTGCCAATGATGTGAAACAGAACTCATCTCATATTAGTTCTCCACGCTTAGCTGGGCAGCGTGTTTGCCTATGATGTGCAACAACACTCAACTCTTATCAGCTCTCCTCGCTAAACTGGGCAGTGTGTTTGAGAATGATGTGGAACAAAACTCAACTCTTATTAGCTACCCACAGTGAGCTGGGCAGCGTGTTTGCCTCTGATGGGAAACAGAACTCAACTCTAATTAGCTCTCCCCGCTGATCTGGGCAGTGTGTTTGCCCATGATTGAGAACAAAACTCAACTCTTATTAGCTCTACACGCTAAGCTGGGCAGTGTGTTTGACAATGATGTGAAATAAACCTCAACTCTCATTAGCTCTCCACGCTGAGCTGGGCGGTGTACTTGCCAATGATTTAAAATCAAACTCAATTCTTATAAGTTTTAAACACTGAGCTGGGCCGTTTGGTTGCCCATGATGTGAAACAAAACTTAACTCTTATTTGCTCTCCACGCCGAGTTGGGCAGTGTGTTTGCCTATGAAATGTCACAAAACACAAGTCATATTAGCTCTCCACGCCGAGCTGGTAAGTGTGTTTGCCTATGATGTGAAAAGAACTCAACATTATCTGTTAGCTCTCCACTCTGATTTCGGCAGTGTGTTTGCTCATGATGTGTACCAGACCTCAACCCTTTTTAGCTCTCAGCGCTGAGCCGGGCTGCGTGTTTGCCTATGATGTGAAACAAAACTCAACTCTTATTAGCTCTCCCCAATGTGCTGGGCAGTGTGTTTTCCTATCATGTGAAAAAAAAAACTCAACTCATATTAGCTCTCCACATTGAGCTGGGCAGCGTGTTTGACTATGATGTGAAACCAACTCAGCTCTTATTAGCCCCCACGCTGAGCTGGGCAGTGTGTTTGCCTATAGTGGAAAATAAAACTCAACTAGTATTAGCTCCTCGAGCTGAGTTGGGCCCTGTGTTTGCCTGTGATGTGAAATAAAACGCAACTCATATTGACTCAACACGCTGAGCTGGGCAGCGTGTTTCCCTATGATGTGAAACAAAACTTAACTCCTATTTGCTCTCCACTCTGAGCTGGGCAGTGTGTTTGTTTATGATGTGTAAACAAAACTCTCTCATATAAACTCTAAACGCTGAGCTGGGCAGTGTGTTTGCCTATGATGTAGAATAAAACTCAACTCTTATTAGATCTCCATGCTGAGCTGGGAAGCGTGTCTGCCTATGATGTGACACATAACTGTACTCTTATTAGCTCTCCACGCTTAGCTGAGCTGTGTGTTTGCCCATGATGTCAAACAAAACTCAACTCGTATCAGCTCGCAACGATGAGCTGCGCAGCGTGTTTGCCTATGATGTGAAGTAAAACTCAACTCTTATAAGCTCTCCACGCTGAGCCGGGTAGCATGTTTAACTATGATATGCAAAATAACTCGACTCTTATTAGCTCTTCCCTCTGAGCTGGGCAGTGTGTTTGCCTAGGAAGTGAAACAAACTCACCCTGTATTAGCTCTCCAGGCTGAGCTGGGTCAGTGTGTTTACCTATGGTGTGAAATAAAATTCAACTCATAATAGCTCTCCACGCTGAGCTGGTCAGTATGTTTGCCTATAATGTTAAACAAAACTCAACTCTTATTAGCTCTCCACGCTGAATTGGGCAGTGTGTTGGCCTATGATGTGAAACAAAACTCAATTCTTATTAGCTCTCCACGCTGAGCTGGGCAGTGTGTTTGCCTATGATGTGAAACAAAACTCAATTCTTATTAGCTCTCACCGAGGAGCTGGGCAGTGTGTTTGCAAATGATGTGCAAAAGACCTCAACCCTTATTACTTCACCACCCTGAGCTGAGCAGTGTGTTTGCCTATGATATAAAACCAAACTCAACTTTTATTAGCTGTCCACGCTGAGCTAGGCAGTGTGTTTACCTATGAAGTGAGACAAAACTCAACTCTTATTGGCTCTCCAGCTGAAATGGGCAGTGTGTTTGCACATGGAGGGAAACAAAACTCCACTCCGATTAGCTCTTCACGCTGATCTGGGCAGTGGGTTTGCCTATGATGTGAAACAAAACTCGACTTTCATTAGCTTTCCACGCTGAGCTAGGCAGTCTGTTTGCATATGATGTAGAAAAAAACACCTCTTAATAGGTCTCCACGCTGAGCTGGGTAGCGTGTTTCCCTATGATGTGAAACAAAACTCAACTCTTATTTGCTCTCGGCGCTGAGCTGGGCAGTGTGTTTGCCTGTGATGTGAAAAAAAAACTCAACTCATAATAGCTCTGCACATTGAGCTGGGCAGCGTGTTTTACCATGATGTGAAACAAACTCAGCTCTTATTAGCCCCAACGCTGAGCTGGGCAGTGTGTTTGCCTATGGTAGAAAATAAAACTCAACCAGTATTATCTCCTCGAACTGAGTTGGGCACTGTGTTTGCCTGTGATGTGAAACAAAACGCAACTCTTATTGACTCACCACGCTGAGCTGGGCAGCGTGTTTCCCTATGATGTGAAACAAAATTTAACTCCTATTTACTCTCCACTCTGAGCTGGGCAGTGAGTTTGTCTATGATGTGTAAACATAACTCTCTCATTTAACTCTAAACACTGAGCTGGGCAGTGTGTTTGCCTATGATGTAGAATAAAACTCAACTCTTATTAGATCTCCACGCTGAGCTGGGAAGCGTGTCTGCCTATGCTGTGACACATAACTGTACTCTTATTAGCTCTCCATGCATAGCTGGGCTGTGTGTTTGCCCATGATGTCAAACAAAACTCAACTCGTATTAGCTCGCAACGATGAGCTGCGCAGTGTGTTTGCCTATGATGTGAAGTAAAACTCAACTCTTATTAGCTCTCCACGCTGAGCCGGGTAGCATATTAACCTTTGATATGCAAAATAACTCAACTCTTATTAGCTCTTCCCTCTGAGCTGGGCAGTGTGTTTGCCTATGATATGAAACGAAACTTAACTTTTATTTGCTTCCCACGCTGAGCTGGCAGTGTGTTTGCTAATGATGTCAAACAAACCTCAATTCCTATAAGCTCTCCACGCTGTGCTAGGCAGTGTGTTTGTCTATGATGTGAAACAGACTTCAACTCTTTTTTGCTCTCCACTCTGAGCTGGGCAGTGTACTTGCCCATGATTTGAAGCGAAACTCAACTCATTTTTGATCTTCGCGCTGAGCTGGGCAGTGTGTTTGCCTATGATAAAACAATTCAACTTATATTAGCTCTCCAAGCTGAGCTGGGCAGTGTGTTTGCATACGATGTCATATATAACTAACTCATATTAGCTCTCCACGCTGAGCTTGGCAGTGTGTTTGCCAATGATAAGAAACAAAACTCATCTCATATTAGTTCTCCACGCTTAGCTGGGCAGCGTGTTTGCCTATGATAGGCAACAACACTCAACTCTTATCAGCTCTCCTCGCTAAACTGGGCAGTGCGTTTGAATATGATGTGAAACAAAACTCACTTGGTATTAGCTCTCCCCGCTGAGCTGGGCAGTGTGTTTGCCTATGATGTGAAACAAACTCAATTCATATTGGTTCTCCCCGCTGAGCTGGGCAGTTTGTTTGCCTATGTTGTGAAACAAAACTCAGCTCTTATAAGCTCATCGCTCTGAATTGAGCTGTGTGGTTGCCCATGAGGAGAAACAAAACTCAACTCTTATTAGCTCTCCACGCTCTGCTAGCACGGGGTTTGCCTATGATGTAAAACAAAACTCAACTGGCATTAGCTCTCCATGCTGAGTTGGGCAGTGTGTTTGCCTATGATGTGGAACAAAACTCAACTCTTATTAGCTCCCCACAGTGAGCTGGGCAGCGTGTTTGCCACTGATGTGAAACAGAACTCAACTCTAATCAGCTCTCCCAGCTGAGCTGGGCAGTGTGTTTGCCTATGACGTAAAATAAATTTCAACTCATATTAGCTCTCCATGCTGAGCTGGGCAGTGTGTTTGCCTGTGATTGAGAACAAAACTCAACTCTTATTAGCTCTACACGCTGAGCTGGGCAGTGTGTTTGACAATGATGTGAAATAAAACTCAACTCCTATTAGCTCTTCCCGCTGAGCTGGGCAGTGTGTTTGCCTATAAAGTGAAACAAACTCACCGTGTATTAGCTCTCCAGGCTGAGCTGGGCAGTGTGTTTGCCAATGATGTAGAATGAAACCTAACTCTTGTTAGCTCTCCACGCTGAGCTAGGCGTGTACTTGCCTAATATGCAAGCAAACTCAACTCCTATTTGCTCTCCGCGCTGAGCTGGGCAGTGAGGTTGTTATGATATTAAACAAAACTCAACCCTTATTAGCTGTCCACGCTGAGCTGGGCAGTGTGTTTGCCTATGATGTGAAAAAACCCTCAACTCTTATGAGCACTCTACGCTGAGCTGGCGGAGTGTTTGCCAAGGATGTCAAACAAACCCTAATTCCTATTAGCTCTCCACGCTGTGCTAGGAAGTGTGTTTGCCTATGATGTGAAACAGACTTCAACCCTTTTTTGCTCTCCACTCTGAGCTGGGAAGTGTACCTGCCCATGTTCTGAAGCGAAACTCAACTCATTTTTGATCTTCGGGCTGAGCTGGGCTTTGTGTTTGCCTATGATAAAACAACTCAACTCATATTAGCTCTCCAAGCTGAGCTGGGCAGTATGTTTGCATATGATGTCATATACAACTTAACTCCTATTAGCTCTCCACGCTGAGCTTGGCAGTGTGTTCGCCAATGATTTGAAACAGAACTCATCTCATATTAGTTCTCCACGCTTAGCTGGGCAGCGTGTTTGAGTATGATGTGCTACAACATTCAACTTTTATTACCTCTCCTCGCTAAACTGGGCAGTGTGTTTGAATATGATGTGGAACAAAACTCAACTCCCATTAGCTCCCCACAGTCAGCTGGGCAGCGTGTTTGCCTCTGATGTGAAACAGAACTCAACTCTAATAAGCTCTCCCCGCTGAGCTGGGTAGTGTGTTTGCCTATGATTTAAAATAAATTTCAACTGTTATTAGCTCTCCACGCTGAGCTGAGCAGTGTGTTTGCCTATGATTGCGAACAAAACTCAACTCTTATTAGCTCTACACGCTAAGCTGGGCAGTGTGTTTGCCTATGATGTTAAAAAAAACTCAACTCATATTAGCTCTGCACGCTGAGCTGGGCAGTGTGTTTGCCTATGATGTGACACAAAACTCAATTCTTATTAGCTCTCCCCGATGAGCAGGGCAGTATGTTTGCAAATGATGTGCAAAAGACCTCAACCCTTATTAGCTCTCCACCCTGAGCTGGGCAGTGTGTTTGCCTATGATATAAAACAAAACTCAACTTTTATTAGCTATCCACGCTGAGCTAGACAGTGTGTTTGCCTATGATGTGGAGAAAAACTCAACTCCTGTCAGCCCTCAACGCATGAGCTGGACGACGTGTTTGCCCTTGATGTGAAACAACACTCAACTCTTGTTAGCTGTCCACGCTGAGCTGGGCAGGTGTTTGCCTATGATGTGGAAAAAAACTCGACTCCTGTCAGCCCTCAACCCATGAGCTGGGTAGCGTGTTTCCCTATGATGTGAAACAAAACTCAACTCATATTAGCTCTCCACGCTGAACTGGGCAGCGTGTTCCCCTTTGATGTGTAACAAGACTCAACTCGTATTGGCTCTCCAGCTGAGCTAAGCAGTGTGTTTGCCCATGATATGAAACCAAACTCAACTCTTTTTAGCTCTTCACGCTGATCTGGGCAGCGTGCTTGCCCATGAAACGAGACAAAACTCACTTCTTATTGGCTCTCCAGCTGAGCTGGGCAGTGTGTTTGCATATGGAGGGAAACAGAACTCCACTCCGATTAGCTCTCCACGCTGATCTGGGCAGTGTGTTTGCCTATGATGTGAAACAAAACTCGACTTTCATTAGCTCTCCACGCTGAGCTAGGCAGTCTGTTTGCATATGATGTGAAAAAAACACTTCATAATAGCTCTCTACACTGAACTGGGTAGCGTGTTTCCCTATGATGTGAAACAAAACTCAACTCTTCTTAGCTCTCCGTGCTGAGCTGGGCAGTGTGTTTGCCTATGATGTGAGAAAAACTCAACTCTTATTAGCTCTCAATGCAGAGCGGTCAGTGTGTTTGCCTATGATGTGAAACAAAACTCAACTCTTATCATCTCTCCGTGCTGAGCTGGGCAGTTTGTTTGCCTATGATGTGGAACAAAACTTAACTCTCATTACCTCTCCATGTTGAGCTGGGCAGTGTGTTTGCCTATAGAGTAGAATAAATCTCAACTCATATTAGCTCTAAACGCTGAGCTGTGTAGTGTGTTTGCCTATGATGTCAAACAGAACTCAACTCTTATTAGCTCTCCGTGCTGAGCTGAGCAGTGTGTTTGCCCATGATGTGAAACAAAACTCAACTCTTATTAGCTCTCAATACAGAGCTTGTCGTGTGTTTGCCTTTGATGTGCAACAAGACTTACCTCTTATTAGCTCTCCGAGCTGAGCTGGGCAGTGTGTTTGCATATGATGTGAAACGAAACTCAACTCTTACTAGCTCTCAACGCTGAGATGGGCAGCGTGTTCCCCTATGATGTGAAACCATACTCAACTCGTATTAGCTTTCCACGCTAAGCTGGGCAGCGTGTTTGTTTATATAGTGAAACAAAATTCAACTCCAATTAGCTTTCCCCGCCGAGATAGGCAGCGTGTTTGAGTATGATGTGAAACAAAACACAACTCTCATTAGCTCTCCACGCAGAGCTGATCAGTTTGTTTGCCTATGATGTGATACAAAACTCAACTCATATTAGCTCTCCAAGCTGAGATGGGCAGCGTGTTTGCCCATGATGTGAAACAACACTCAACTCTCATTAGCTCTCGACGCTGAGCTCTGAGTGTACTTGCCTATGATGAAAGCAAACTCAACTCTTATTTGCTATCCGCACTGAGCTGGTCAGTGTGTTTGCCTATGAAGTGAAACCAAACTCGACACTCACTAGCTCTCCACGCTGAGTTGGGCGGTGTGTTGGCCTTTGATGTGCAACAAAACTGAACTTTTATTATCTGTCCACGCTGAGCTGGGCAGTGTGTTTGACAATGATGTGGAAAAACCTCAACTCCTATTAGCTCTCCACGCTGAGCTGTGCGTGTACATGCCTATGATGCAATCAAACTCAACACATATTTGCTCTCAGCGCTGAGCTGGGCTCAACTTTTGCCTATGTTGTATAACAAAACTTAACTCTTATTAGCTCTCCACAGTGAGCTGGGCAGCGTGTTTGCCTATGAAGTAAACTAAATTCAACTCTTATTAGCTCTCCACGCTGAGCTGGGCGTGTACTTGCCTATGATGCAAGCAAGCTCAACTCTTATTTGCTCTCCACGCTGAGCTGGGTAGTGTGTTTGTTTATGATGTAAAACAAAACTCAACTCATATAAGCTCCCTACGTTGAGCCGGGCAGTATGATTACCTATGATATGAAACACTACTCAACTCTGTTTAGCCCTCCACTCTGAGCTGGCAGTGTGTTTGCCTATGATGTGAAGCAAAACTCATCTCTTATTAGCTCAAACGCTGAGCTGGGCAGTGTGTTGGCCTATGATGTAGAATAAAACGAACTCTTAATAAATCTCCACTCAGAGCTGGCAGTGTGTTTGCCTATGATGTGAAGCAAAACTCATCTCTTATTAGCTCAAACGCTGAGCTGGGCAGTGTGTTGGCCTATGATTTAGAATAAAACGAACTATTAATAAATCTCCACGCTGAGCTCGGCAGTGTGTTTTCCTATGATGTAAAACAAAGCTCAACTTTTATTAGCTGTCCACTCTTAGCTGAGCAGTGTGTTTGCCAATGATGTAGAAAAAAAACTCAACTCAAATCAGCTCTAAACGCTGAGCTAGGCGGCGTGTTTGCCCATGATATGAAACAACACTTAACTCTTATTAGCGCTCAACGCTGTGCTGCGCAGTGTGTTTGCATATGATGTGAAACAAAACTAAACTCTTATTAGCTCTCCACGCTGAGCTGGTCAGTGTATTTGCCTATGATGTAAAACAAAACTCAACTCATATTTGTTCTCCACGTTGAGCTGGGCAGTGTGTTAGCCTATGATGTAAAACAAAACTCAACACTCATTTGCTCTCCACAGGGAGCTGGGCAACGTGTTTGCCTATGATAAATCAAAACTCAACTCCTATTAGCTTTACACGCTGAGCTGGGCGTGTACTTGCCTATGATGCAACCAAACTCAACTATTATTTGCTCCCCGCGCTGAGCTGGGCAGAGTGTTTGTTTATGATGTAAAACAAAACTCAACTCTTATTAGCTCTCCACGTTGAGCTGGGCAGTGTGTTTGCCTATGATGTGAAACAAAACTCAACTCATATTTGTTCTCCACGTTGAGCTGGGCAGTGTGTGTCCCTATGATGTGAAACAAAACTCAACTCTCATATGCTCTCAACGCTGAGCCGGGCAGTATGATTACCTATAATATGAAACACTACTCAACTCTTTGTAGCTCACCACTCTGAACTGAGCAGTGTGTTTGCCTATGATGTGAAACAAAACTCAACTCATATTAGCTCGCTACGCTGAACTGGGCAGTGGGTTTCCCATGACAAGAAACGAATATTATCTCATATTAGCTTCCCACGCTGAGCTGGCATGGTGTTTGCCTATGATGTAAAGCAGACCTCAATTCTGATAAGTTCTCCACGCTGAAATGGGCAGTGTGTTTGCCCATGATATGAAACAAAAAACAACTCTTATTAGCTGTCCAAAATGAACTGGGAAGCGTGTTTGCCTATGATGTGAAGCAAACTCAACTCATTTTCGCTCTCCACGCTGAGCTGGGCAGTGTGTTTGCCTATGATGTAAAATAAGACTCAACTCATGTTAGCTTTCCACTCTGAGCTGGGCAGTGTTCTTGCCTATGTTGTATAATAAAACTCAACTCTCATAAGCTCTCCATGCTGAGCTCTGCAGTTTGGTTGCCTATGATATGAAACAAAACTCAACACTTATTAGTTCTCCACGATGAGCTGGTTTGTGTCTTTGCCTATGATGTGAATTAAACTCATCTCCTATTAGTTAGCTCTCCACGCTGAGTTGGCAGTGTGTTTGCCTATGATGTGTCACAAAACTCAACTATGTTTAGCTTTCCACGCTGAGCAGGGCAGTGTGTTTGCCTATGATGTGAAACGAAGCTCATCTCTTATTAGCTCTCCACGCTGAGCTGGGCACTGTTTTTGCCTATGATGTAAATAAATCAACTCCTATTAGCTCTCCACGCAGAGCTAGGCAGTGTGTTTGCCTATGATGTGAAAAAAAACTCAACTCTTATTAGTTCCCCACGCTGAGCAGGGCAGTTTGATTGCCAATGATGTGAAACGATACTTAACTACTATTAGCTCTCCTAGCTGAGCAAGGCAGTGTGTTTGCCTATGACGTAAAACAAAACTCAACTCATATTAGCTAGCCACGCTGAGCTGGGTACTGTGTATTTGCCTATGATGTGGAATAAAACTCAACTCTTTTTAGCTCACAACGCTGATCTTGGCAGCGTGTTTGCCTATGATGGGCAACAACACTCAACTCTTATAAGCTCTCCACGCTGAGCTGGTCAGTGTGTTTGCCTATAATGTGAACAAAACTCAACTCATATAAGCTTTCCACGCTGTGCTTGACAGCGTATTTGCCTTTGATGTGCAACAAAACTCAACGCTTATCAGCTCTTCCCGTTTAGCTGGGCAGTGCGTTTGCCTATGATGTGAAACAAAACTAATCTCTTATAAGCTCTCAACGCTCAGCTGGGCAGTGTGTTTGCCTTTGATGTAGAATAAAACTCAACTCTTGTTAGCTCTCCACGCTCAGCTGGGCGTGTATTTGCCTATGATGCAAGCAAAATCAACTCTTATTTGCTACCCCGTTGAGCTGGGTTGTGGGGTTGTTTATGATGTAGAACAAAACTCAACCCTTATTTGCTGTCCACGCTGAGCTGGGCAGTTTGTTTGCCTTTGATGTGAATTAAAACTCAACTCTTATAAGCCCTCTACGCTGAGCCGGGCAGTATGATTACCAATAATATGAAACAAAACGCAACTCTTATTGGCTCACCACGCTGAGCTGGGCAGCGTGTTGCCCTATGATGTGCAACAAAACTCAACTCCTATTAGCTCACAACTCTGAGCTAGGCAGTGTGTTTGCCCATGATGTGTAAACAAAATTCTCTCTATTAGCTCTAAACGCTGAGCTGGGCAGTGTGTTTGCCTATGATGTAGAATAAAACTCATCTCTTATTAGCTCCTCTCGCTGAGCTGGGCAATGTGTTTGCCTATGAAGTGGAACAAACTCACCTTGTATATGCTCTCCATGCTGAGCTGGGCAGTGTGTTTACCCATGTTGTAAAATAAAACTCAACTCTTGTTTGATCTCCACGCTGTGCTGATCACTGTGTTTGCCTTTGATGGTAAGCAAAACTCAACTCTCATTAGCTCTCCACGCTAAAATGGGCAGTGTGTTTGCCTATGATGTTAAACGAAACTTAACTCTTATTGGCCCTCCACAGTGAGCTGGGTAGAGTGTTTGCCTGTGATGTATAATAAAACTCAAGACTTATAAGCTCTTCACACTGAGCTGGGCAGAGTGTTTGCCTATGATGTGTAAACAATACTCATCTCTTATTAGCTCTAAACGCTGAGCTATGCAGTGGGTTTACCTGTGATGTTGAATAAAATCTCAACTCTTATTAGATCTCCACGCTGAGCTGGGATGCGTGTCTGCCTATGATGTGACACAAAACTGTACTCTTATTAGCTCTCCACGCTTAGCTGGGCAGTGTGTTTGCCCATGATGTCAAACAAAACTCAACTCTTATTAGCTCTCCACGTTGAGCTAGGCAGCGTGTTTGTCTACGATGTTAAAAACAATCACCTCATGATAGCCCTCCAGGCTGAGCTGGGTAGCATGTTTCACTATGATGTGAAACAAAACTCAACTCATATTAGCTCTGCACGCTGAGTAGGGCAGCGTGTTCCTCTTTGATTTGAAACAAAACTCAACTCTTATTAGCTTTCCACGCTGAGCTGGGCAGCGTGTTTGCCTATGACGTGGAAAAAAACTCAACTCCTGTCAGCCCTCATCGCGTGAGCTGGGCAGTGTGTTCGGCTACGATGTGAAACAAAACTCAACTTTTATTAGCTCTCCATTTCGAGCTGGGCAGTGTGTTTGCCTATGATGTAGAAAAAAACTCAACGTGTCTGCTCTCAACGCTGTACTGGGCGGCGTGTTCCCCCATGATGTGAAACAACACTCATCTCTTATTAGCGCTCCACGCTGAGCAGGGAAGCATGTTTGCCTATGATGTGATAAACTCAACTCTCATAAGCTCTTCACGCCAAGCTGGGCAGTGTGTTTGCCTATGATTTTAAACATAACTCAACACTTATTAGCTCTCCACGCTGAGCTGGGCAGTGTGTTTGCATATGATGTGAAACAAAAATAAACATTATTAGCTATCCACGCTGGGCTTGGGAGTGTGTTTGCCTATGATGTGAAACAAAACTCGACTTTCATTAGCTATCCACAGTGATATGGGAGCGTGTTTGCCTATGATGTGATACAATTACTCAACTCTTGTATACTCTCCAGGCTGAGCCGGGCAGTATGTTTGCCTATGATGTGAAATAAAACTAACCTCTTATTAGCTCTCCACGCTGAGCTGGCAGGGTGTTTGACTATGATTTAAAACAAACCTCAATTCATATAAGCTCTCCACGCTGAGTTGGGCAGTGTGTTTGCCCATGATGTGAAATAAACTCAACTCTTATAAGCTCTCCACAGTGAGATGGGCAGCGTGTTTGCCTTTGATGTGAAACAAAACTCAATTTGTATTAGATCTCCTGAGCTGGGCAGTGTGTTTGCCTATGATATGATATAAAACTAAACTCGTATTAACTCTGCACGCTGAGATGGGCAGTATGGTTATCTATGTTATGTAACATAACTCAACTTTTATTAGCTCTCCGCGCTAAGCTGGGCAGTGAGTCTGCTCATGATGTAAAACAAAACTCACATTATATTAGATTTAAA
>SDVV010001913.1:0-24256 GCA_016164225.1 Gammarus roeselii
CTGCTGGCTGTGGAGCTGCTGGCTGTGAAGCTGTTAGCTGTGAAGCTGCTGGCTGTGAAGCTGTTGACTGTGAAGCTGCTGGCTGTGAAGCTGTTGGCTGTGAAGCTGTTGGCTGTGAAGCTGTTGGCTGCGAAGCTGTTGGCTGTGTTGCTGTTGGTTGTGAAGCTGTTGGCTGCGAAGCTGTTGGCTGTGAAGCTGTTGGCCGTGAAGCTGTTGGCTGTGAAGCTGCTGGCTGTGAAGCTGCTGGCTGACGTGACATTGCATTTATAGTGAACTGTGAGTGGCTACTTATAAGTGGATATAATATATGTTTCAGTAGAAAATGATTACGGTCAAAACGCCTGTGAGTTAACGCAAGATCTCTGTAGTTATTTGACGATGAGGGTAACGAGGACAATTTTGATTTATATATGCTGGTGTTTCCAATTGCATTACATATTTGGTCATTACCATGTCTGTTCCCGCACTGAAACATGTGTAGGTGAAACTACACAGCGAGTGAACGTACATACGTGTATCAAGGTATGTTGGGTACATCACTAGTCCCCCAATACGGCAATAGTTTCAACGATTTTATGCAATAACAAACCCATTTTCTCAAATGAAAACCGTCATGACAAGTTATGAAGAACCTACGAATACAACGTAATCCTTCTTGATTTCGTATTTATTTCACGTAGTTCATCCAAACCAAACTAAAAATTCTCTTTGTTCTAATATTTGAAGTACATTTTTCTATCAGCAAATTGTACTCACGAGCTCTTAACCTTCATTATTACTTGTGGCTTTACGGGAAGTATTTCTCCTAAATATTGTAAATTACTAAGTCATCTACGCAACGACGATCACGCATTCTTCTAGTGCAGCGCCGTGTGTCGTGAATGTATGTACACATCTCTATTTAATGTTCTATGTCAATCTTCTATCAACTGGTACAATCAATTTCTAATTGACATCAACAACAAATAAATATTTTGAAAAATAATCTTCAGTCAGGTTTTTGTTTTCATTATCGTCGCATTACCAACCCTGTTTTGCAGTCCATGTTGAACGAGTTCCTTCTCTGCTTAGTTTAGATACTTTTAACAAAGTGTTTATTACATGTGATTTAATACAAGCGTGTTATTACAAGTGATGTAATACAAACGTGTTATTAAAAGTGATTTAATACAAGCGTGTTATTACAAGCGATTCAATTCAAGCGTGTTATTACAAGTGATTTAATACAATCGTGTTATTACAAGTGATTCAATACATGTGTGTTATTACAAGTGATTTAAACCAAGCGTATTATTACAAGCGATTTAATACAAGCGTGTTATTACAAGCGATTTAATACAAGCGTGTTATAACTAGCGATTTAATACAGCGTGTTATTTCAAGCGATTTCGCTTCATCTCTGAAAAGGGAGCCTTCAACCAAGCTTGAATTTAAAACAAGTTAGAAGCCTCACAAGCTCTGCGACTTATCATCGTACATGAAAGAATTTACTAGCAGCCGTTTCTTAAAATTAGGAGAGGTACGATCTTCATACGAGTTAATTAACCGTTTACGGAAAGAAATACTGAATCTATGGATTGGGTAAACATATGTGATGAATGATCAACAGAAGCAGAGAGGCAGACATTTCATGCTCCGTGTGCAGGTTGTGGTGGACAGTTGATCCCAGCCAGGGTCATTGATAATATCAAGATAAAATGAGTTTAGTGAAAAAAAGGATTTAGTTTATATGAGAGGTTGACAAATTACAGAAGTATCAAAAGACACAGGCGATATGTAACATGCTTTTGTCCTCGTGAAAGGCTCTATAGACATTATTGACAACCTAGATACATATAATATTAACTTATATCTATTGTCAGTGAGTAAACTTACCTCTGCATTCCGACTATCGCACGATCTATTCCCTACTGTTCGTAGTCTGTTGAATTCAAAACCTTTCATTTATCATGTATGGTAAACAATGAGTAGCATGTTGAAATGCAGGTATCCTTATGTTTATCGTAGGTTCATATAACGACAACTACTGATAACTAACCTGATGCTGGTTTGTTATCAGTTCAAGACGTGTTTTGCTGCAGCTGCATTGGTCTAACTCCTGCAGCTGCCGCTGTGTTCAAGGTTACCGAGCGCTTGCCAACGGTGGGTATCATCATATCAGCTGATAGGATATCTAGGAGCCATTTCTTTGTCCGATTCCTTTTTTATTGGTGTATTCTAGATATGTTTTTATATGCATGTATATTTGGACGCTTCCATTTGATCAGATTGTCAACTCTACTTTAATTTCCTTCGAAACAATATATTCATATTTAGAGTAATCAAGTATCACTCCTCGTTGATTTGATATGTCCCTCCAGAAACGAAACAAAATATTTTTGATATAGTTTCTTATGAAGTAATGTCAATCGTGTGTCGGTGCTTACCAAGAGTCTCAGGAAATATAATTTATAAAGAGTTCATTCACTATACTTTCAAGATATTATACCACAATAAACCGTAAATGCACTCCGTAGCTGCATGGATCCTTCGTGACAATCGTCACGCATGGAGTAAAGAAGCACATCTGGGCAACCCAGAGGAGACTTTTTGAAAAATATCACAGACAAGCTTACTTAGAAAAGAGAAGTTTAATTTTTCTTCGGAAAGGGTGGAGCTCAGTTGCATGTCCCTTGGGAGCCTGCTAAAGGGGAGAATGTTTTTGGCCGCCGCATCACAACGTGGGTATTTGCGCTAGGTGGGGTGTCTGGCTGCTAACAACGTGGGCGCTAGTGTAATGGGGAGTGGTTGGTCATTAGCAGCATGGAAGTCTTCATAAGTTGAACTGACTGGCTGCTTTGAAGGTTGGATCCTGCGTGAGGTGGAGTGGCTGATGGCTCGCTATGTTGGAGCCTGCGTGAGGTGGTTTGGCTGTCGGATGTCAACGTGGGAGATGGCGTGAGGTGAGCTGGTGACTGCTCGCAACGTGGGAGGCTACGTGAAATTGATCAGCTGGCTGCCCCGAACTCATGGGTCAACGTGAGTTCAAGTGGCTGATTGCTTGCTACTTGAGAGCCTCCGTAAGATGGCGAAGCAGGCTGTTGGCAGCGTGGGAGTCTATGTGAGGTGGAGTAGCTGGCTGCTCGCAACATGAGAGACTGTTACAGGTGAAGTGGCTGGCGTCTCACAACGTAGGATCCTACAGTGGAAGGAGTGGCAACGTTTGTTATTGCGTGGGGCTTATTGGCTAGTTGTAATACAAGTGGGAAATTTCCTGAGCTGGAGGGGTTAACAACTGGGAGCGTGAAAGCCTGAGTGTCGTCAAGTAGCTGCCGGCTTGTAATGTAGGAGCCTGCGCAAGAAGTAGTTGCTGGTAGATCACAGCGAGGAGCTCGTATGAGGTCGAATAACAGGCTGCTTGCTACGTATGAGACTACGCTAACAACATGTACGCGTTTGTAAGGAAGAGAGGCTAACTGTCCGCGCTGTATGAGCCTGCAATAGGTTAAGTAGTTGGCCGCTAGCAACGGGGGAGCCTGCGTGTGGTAGATAGCTAGTGGCCGGCTGCTTGCAACGTGGTAGCCTGGGTAAGGAGGATTGACTGGCTGCTCAAAACACTATAGCCTGCGTGAGTCATCGTAGCTGGCTGCTCGCGATGTACCTTGTGAGATCGAGTAGCTTGATGTTTGAAACTTGGGAGCCTGCTTTAGGTGGATTGGTAGGCTGCTTGAAACGTCCAAGAATGTGTGAGGTGGAGTGGCCGGTGACTCGCAACGTAGGAGCTTGCGTCGAGAGGACTGGATGCTCAATCTGATTAACTTCATCATTACCGATGCCCACTTGAGTTGCACTATTTTGGTTCCGATGATGGTCATGAAAACATTTGCTTCACATTAATAACGTTATTGCGACCAACAACTGTGAGCGAACGCCCCCTGTCGTCTTCAAAACTAAAACACCGGTGCGTCAAGGGTGAATGCTGCTAAACATTTTAAAGACCAATCTTCCAATCTTCCAATCTTCAGGCAATGCATGGTCTAAATAACAGAGTCGTCTGTCACGGGGGGGAACTATTGTTCAGTAGTAAACAATGCGCGCGTCGCCTTAGATGAATAACGACACTCTGTGGCCGGGTGCCGGCGGGAGAAAATGATCAAACCGTGGCGCAGAGACAATTGGGATCGGCAGCAACATAGAAAACATATGTATCGTCAGAGTAAAAGCGATTAGATGGTGTCTCAATGTTGAGAGTTATGATGGTGGTGTTTTCGGACATGCACAAGAACATAATTCATTTTCTGTTTTCTGGTATTATGTATTTAGCTTGTGTTCGTAGGCAAAGTAACGGTTTTGAATTGGTCAGTCAATAGATGTTCATTAAGCCTATTCGTGAAGGACGTGTTGAATTTAAGATTCGTGAGGTTTGTTGGGAGGTTGTTCCAGGATTTTGGTCCAGTAATCGAAAAAGTTCTACAGGCAGTTTCTGTTCTCCTGTGTTCAACGTGCAGAGTATCATTATTTCTTGTGAATAGACAGTTCTTTTCACCTCGAGAATGTATATGCCTTCGGCTGCCGGGTGATTGTTTTTATAGAAGATCTTGATGAATTCTGATCGACTCATGAAGGGCCAGTTTGTTGTCGATATTGAGCCACTGTAATTTTTCGAGGAGAGGACTTACGTGGTCTCGTTTTCTGTGGTTACCGTAGCATGTTATTCTTGCCGCAAAGTTTATACAACGTTGAACTTTCTCTCTTTGAGTTTTGGTGCATTTCCCCCAAATTGAATGACAGTAGTTGATGTTAGAAAATACTAAAGCGTGGACACTCAGTAATCTTGATTTGAAATACAATTATTTTTTTGGCGGAGTTTTGAAATAAAAGTGTTCCATTCAACTTGGAACACAGAGTAGTTACGTGGTGTTCGAAAGAAAGATCGAGATCAAACCGTACTCCCAGACCTATAACTTTATCTTCAACAGGAATGTCAGATTTGCCTATCCTGATAGAGAAATAATTTGGAACTGCTTTTCTTTTCGAGTTCGAGCCAAACAAGATGCATTTGTTTTTTTCAGAGTTGTCCATTTTTATCATACCAAGATTTCAGATTACATACGGCTGTCTC
Organism: Gammarus roeselii; assembly: GCA_016164225.1. Lineage (NCBI taxonomy): Eukaryota > Metazoa > Arthropoda > Malacostraca > Amphipoda > Gammaridae > Gammarus > Gammarus roeselii. The sequence goes on from SDVV010001913.1 coordinate 5,102, forward strand.
AGCGTCGTCCTTCAGCGCATTCAGATCTGATGGTTTTCGGGTCAGCAATATTTGAACATCATCGGCGTACATTACCAACCAATTTTGCTTGATTTATTGGTAATTGTGCAATTGATGTCATTAACAAAAACCAGGAACAACAATGGGTCAAGTATCGCACCTTGAGGGACCCCAAAGGCATACGTATCCCAATTCCATGATTTCTTTTGTATATGCTTTTATGGGCACAAAATGAGTTGCTGTAACTCACACTAATGATTTCTAACTGGCCTAACAATTTCCAGAAGAAATTAGAAAGACAATACACGTGACACAAGGCCAGCACTCAGAATTTCTACTAAAATCGGTGAGGGGAGTTCAATGTTTTAATTCTATTTCAGAATCGTTTAATGTCTAATTGCATTGTTCCATAGAAGCTGAAGCTCTAAAAGCGTTATGAGTTGCAGAATTCTTGATTTCTGTAGTGTTACAATTGTTTGCTCGAGGTGGAGGTTTTCAACACGTCAATTAGGCTAGTTTGTTCGGCATGTTTAGCGTAGTGTTGCTTGTTGAACTATTCTCTCCAGAGATAGTGTATATAGTGTATGCATGGATAAACTGCCAATGCACTGTTTCAAGGTAAAGGCCCATTCACTCCTGGCAACAGATTGTTTCCATTCACAAATTCATACAACGGTTCTTGTAGGATAAGCCTCATTCATGTGACAATGGAACGATGAAAAAATAAAATTACTATTCATTGCATGATTATAGGCTAAATACCCTCAATCTTGAGGTAAGACCAAGTGAAAAGGAATAAAAAGCCATACTGTCTAACTAATTTACTAAAAGGTCGAAATTTTCGGTCAATATTTTGTCCCTCATCAGCGACAAATAAACTCTGAACACTTTATAAGCGGCTCTTGAGCAAATGCGAATTGACATTTGCTCACGTGCCGATTATTAACTGTTTAGGCTTTATTAGTCGCTGATGAGAGACACAGTATTGTCCGAAAATTTCGACCTTGTAGTAAATTAGTTAGACAGTATGGCTTTTTATTCATTGCATGATTATGTTAACCCTCGTATTTTGTTCCATCACCCTATTGAAATACATTGTTTTTTAATTAATAGCGCCCACCATAGATTTGTTAATTATTCTGGTTTGAAATTCCGAAATAAAAATGTTTTCTCTTGAATAAGTGTTCGATTACATGGAGAATAAAATTTGAGAAAAGTTTATATCGGTTGAGCTTCAGGGAAGCATGTATTGGCGCACTGTAACGGCTGGTTGTGTTGACAAAATATCTGTTGAATACCACTATGTTATCTTGCTATTGACGACAAAAAGCTATATAACTATAAACAACTTATATGATATGTGTAACGATAAACTGGCAAACGGACATATATTTACCATCCAAGTGGGTTCTCGCGTAGTCAAACCAGCACAACACATGTTTTATTTCCAAAAGAAAATCATCATTTTACCCAAGCTAGTAATTTATTAAGACACAACCATTGTCGTCGTCCCTGCTACAGTGCTTTGATCACGATCGTCAAATTTCTCAAAACAAGCAATGCAATTCAATATTTAGGCCGGAAATGTAAATATTTATGACCTTTGAGAACAACGGCAGCATTGAAAGTTCAAGACAAGCTAGTCGCACGCAAATCCATCAGTCGATCTGATGGAGTCGGAATGACGGTTCAATTCTAAAGATGCTGTTGAACCTCCGCAAAGAAAATAAGCATTTATCAGTGCTGAATTGATGTCCCATATGACGCTAGAACAAATGTTCACCCTTAATTAAAATCCGATGTGACATTTTTTACAATATTTTCAGTGTTAACGTCGGACTAAATTCAGCATATTAGTTACAATTCCATCAGGGGCGAAATTGATGAAGCTAAACTCAACTTTTAATCCCAAAAAGTGTTCCAAAATGACGTGCATGACGACAGCAACCCTTGAGAACTGCATGCCTCTTGTAGCCTCCACCACTCCTAACCTTCATGCTTCTCCGTATTATAGCAGTTGGAAAGGAGTGCAAAATTTACAAGAAATACAGAAGCTAACCGGAATTCTGTTTTGCAATGAAAAACTGTGTTAATGGAGGATATTTATGAACGGTTCATTGTTAAGGAAATTACTTAGAGAAGTAATTCATGAGGAATAGTGTTAGTATCTCTTTTCACGTGCAACATGGTAGTTTCCCAGCAAACAATGATTGTACAATAATATTAGAACAGAACACAACATCAAAACTTTTCATGCATTTGCTTTATTTTATCACACGTTTTTCATTTCGTCAATTAGTATCTCTTTAAAAGCCGAATTTCATTCATTGGTCTTATTAAACAACACCCATATAATGAAAGAGTCGAAAATACACAACATGATAAATGGAAGAAACTTTTAATAAAGGAAATTATTCAAGACAAGGATTATTTCCTAGAATCGCGCCCTACGTCTCATGCATTTTGTTTTCACAATGGTTCTGTATTATATTTTGACTATCAACAAATAAATGCTCTCGGAACCAATATTTTCAATATTTCATATGCTGCTCTCTGCCTAAATTTGTTGTGACATTCCGAACGTCTCTTTGCAAGGGGATTAAACGTCTCTGTCATAAGTGTTATCAATTAAGGAACCTATATGTAATTTCCTGCAATATGTTCATGAGTCGCTGCAGTGGGTAGCAACGGTGTTCACGGGGCGCTTCAAGGTACTATAGACGTCAGCAATAGTGTGTCACCGCCATGTGTTTCCGATATCATTGCATGGTGTTTGTATGTTTTTAAGTATGTACTATCGGTTACAAAGGTAGAGAGCTCATTTTTAATTTCGCGTTTTGCTTCGACATCCCTACCCCGAGATTGTATGTTTTATAGTATGAATTTACATATTTGCATTTCCTCCAGATGTTTGGCTGTAAACATACAACCATAAAAACTTATCTAACTACATACAATGTGATTTAAATAAAACGTGAAATGTAAAATCAGTCTCTATTTTTGAAACCGATGCCACATACGTATGGCTGTTTTCTATAGGTCTATCGGAAGCATCTATATGCCTACTCATCCTTAAAACCGTTCTTTCTACATTCAGGGTATCGAAAGCAAAACCCTAAAAGACCCTATTACTTACGTCTGCAGTACATAGAACTACAATTATTGCACAGGATCGTCTGCAGGAAATATCGTGCAGGTTCAATCTTAAGTCACAGAAATCTGAACCGACAAATGAAACACACAAATCTTGCGGCAACTGTTCAGGTTCAGGGCATTTGTGTACGCACATGAGTCACAAAGTTTCATATTATTAATATTGCTTGTCCGATAGCATCACATATGGTCGTAGGAACATGAGATCTCTAAACTAACCGCTGCTCCGGTATCATTCATTTCCACAACCTTTTTGCTCTCAGAGCCATCAAACGACTCACCGCTGCTCCGGTATCATTCATTTCCACAACCTTTTTGCTCTCAGAGCCATCAAACGACTCACATGCACCATGGGTGTCCATAAGGGCAAAACAATGCACGTAACACATATATACAACTACGTTTTTATTTTTTGTTGACTTGCTGAATCCTAGACCCTCTCTAAGCTTTCAATCACTGCACAGTATTTTTATGCTAATTTTGTTCCTATAAATCCTGACAGTTATGTTGCCCCTTGTCGTCAAACACTATTTAGCCCGATTGCAGTTTTTCCATCATTTTCGTCATCTAATGATGGCTTATCATATAAATTGGTTTTACATCTGACCTTCACGAAACATTTGTCAACATTCATATGAACTCTCACTTTAATTATCTGTTATCAACTTTTTCAACAGTTTTGTATACCTTTTTATTAACTTAGGCAAGCGTTTTCTATTTTATTTACTTAGGCAACCTTACAATAACATATTTCTATCCTACCATTTGATGCTATATTCGATTGCCACGAAATGTTATATGATACAAAATTGATTTGCATTTTCATAAATATTCCTTTTGCTACAATTTTCACGAGCTGACATGTCTTTTTACTGAGAGATCAACTTCTGTCATCAAACCCTGTTCTTCAGACGCACCTTTGATCCCACACACTAACGTACATGCCAAAATTTTCTTGCAAGTTTTGTCATTCCCCAAATAACTGCGCTATATCTGAAAACTTCTCAGCTCAACTCCCAAGTTATCGGCAGATATCATCGCGGCGTTCTTTTTTTTGTTATGATCCAGTGTTTGAGTCAGAAGTTTAGGAACTACCTGCGTAGGTTTCGCTGCTGGTCGCGAAATATAACGCTTTGGGGCCAGAGCGCCTTGGGTCTCTTTTTAGCAGAGCTGATGGGCGATGGGTTGGTGCACGATCAGTAATCAATAAATATTGTTTTAAATTTCAAACAACCATTTAATCCAAACGTGAACTACCCCTGGGATTTTTTTTTGTGGTCAATGTTCAAAACAAATTATGAAACTTCGTAACCATATTTTGAACTAGCAAATACAAAACTATTCATCTGCTAGTATATTCGAAGAAGTGCATGAATTTTGTGCGCCTTGTACTTTTTCGAAACTTGAGATTAGACTTGAGATTCTGGTATTGAGTCAGATTTGACTGCTCTTTGATCATTTGATTTCAGGGCAATTTCTTTCTGGGTGGTGTTTCTAGCTTGAATTGGGCTATCGCCGCAACTGATCATGGATGATACATGTTATCCTCAATCAGCTCTACATGTTATCCCTCCATCAGCTCTGCATTCGATGAGAGACCTGCGTCCGGTGGGCTCTTGATGCTGTTCGATGTAAACTACAGTTTGGTGGCTCATGTTTCCCGTGGATTTTTTGTCCTAGTGGGATTCAAATGATGGCTAATTGAAATGTTGTTTAGTTGGGGTTCGATTAATCGTTTCGTTGTTTTCTAGATTGCTATTCTCCAGAGACTCTCTTTACATTTGTATAGTGATAATGTTAACGTAAATAATGGATGTTTTATACACGTATCCCGAGGTGTACTTCATAAAAAACCAGAGGGTTCTCCCACGGACTTTCTATTTCTTTTAAATCCCCTCCGATCGCCCTTTATGCCCGGACACGCCATCAACTTACTGGTAAGGGTCCCTCCAGCCTGCGCGTACAGCGCCAACAAACTAGAACAGCATCGTAATGTTGCTTTTTCACGAAGCTGGTAGCAACACCTAAACGTCCTTCAAACCGTTAACGTTCCTGCTATGATTCTATTGGTTATTCATTTAATGTAAGCCGCACATGAACTGTAAATTCAATAATTCGTGTATAGCTTTACTTGACAGATTTATTTGTTCGTTTCAATGTAGATAAACCATTTGGTTGAATGAAACTGAAAAATATGGTATAAAGATTTTTGAAGTTATATGACGCCGATACTAAGATAATGACCATCATTCACTGTTTATTGGTGTTTGATATTGTGTTAAACATTGCGTTTATTGTAAACCCATCATTGTCCGAGGTGGCCGCACCCCACTGCCTTGTCAGCCTCTAGATTAGACGATCACGACACAGAGAGAGAGTCTTGGCAACTTCTCCTTGTCAGCCTCCAGATTAAACGATCACGACACAGAGGGAGAGTGTTGGCAACTTCTCCTTGTCAGCCTCCAGATTAGACGATCACGACACAGAGGGAGAGTCTTGGCAACTTCTCCTTGTCGGCCTCCATATTAAACGATCACGATACAAAGAGAGAATCTTGGCAACTTTTCCTTGTCAGCCTCTAGATTAAACGATCAGGACACAGAGGGAGATGCTTGGCATCTTCTCCTTGTCAGCCTCCCGATTAGTAGTAAATGACTGTTGTTTTATTCATATCACTGTATGTACACACTTGATTTCTTGTTGCGACTTTGAATATAAAATTCACACGCGATTACACGTAAATTGAATTATATAATTTTATTTGAGATGTAATCCTCCTAAAGATACAGTGGGTTCAGACTTGATGAAGCGATTATTCGGATACTATTTTCTACTCATTAAACGCATGAACAGGAATTGGTACATATCGACTGTTTAATTTTTTTGTCAATATATTTATGCGTGAAAGTCTACCAACATTTCCGGTTTTTCTATGAACGCGCCAAAATAAGGAGATTTAGAAAAAAAAAACATTAGGACGTGACGTGAGGGCACATCAATTTCTTTTTGTGATTTGTCCCCATCCAGTTCATGTTTTATATAGTTATTTACATAATTTCATGTTTCTAGTGCTATTTAATTCAAATTTTGAATCAATGAATTTAGTTCACGCATTTGTATCTGTTAATCAGCTACGTTGTGCAGATATTGAACATCGACTTCTCTAAACGAACTGGTCACATTGAAATATTTAATCATTCACATCGAGACATATACATTTATTTGTTGATCATTGAAGTCCATCTCTCATGGACTATTTATAACCTGAAAACCAACTGATCGAGTAATTTTTTTTCAGTCATTATACAAATGGTATTTGATTCTTTAATTCAGTGGTTAGCCGTCTGAAAAATAGTAACAATATATGAGGATTGAGCGTCCATATTCGTGAGTTCATCTATAGAAAAACAGCAAAATTTATAAGGAAGGCTGATAGATTCGATTAGTATTGTTCTACTTAAAGCCCAATGTACACTTATATCAGGGGTTGGAACTCTTCATTCATTTGAATTTAGGTCTTACATATTTTGGTTATGATGCAATTGCAAGCTCAGAGAACGTGTGTATGGAGACTGAAGTGTCTTAAATCATAATACAGTAGATGTCTATCGCCAATCCCAGAAAAAATTATTGTTTCGAAAAATTGAACACATAATTTTTCCGTTTAGTTATAATAGAGGCACAAGATGAGCAAGACATTCACAAACTTGGCTTGTCATAGTCCCGGGCTCAAAGTTCTAATCTAGTACCTCTAAAAGGACTGACTGACAACTTTTCTGTAAGCGAACAAGTACAAAGAAAGGTAGGTGATTAACGGCAACATCGTTTGGTGCGGAGCTATGTCGACCGACTGTTCTTTAGTACGAAACCAACGAGAATCAGTTGCTGCATGTAATCAAAAACATCAACTTGATATGATAAATAACAAAATTATTAGGCTCACTCGCTGAAGAAACGAAAAATTCTTGCAAGACATTGAAGGCTTGTGAGGCCTCGTCCGATAAAGTTTCCTCTCGTCCGATCTTGCGCGAATGTTTTTCAAAGGAAAAAATTACTCGCGCCTTTTGCCTGAAGCCGCTTGGATTCTCCCGACGGTTACGATGGCTAAAGTTTTCGATTCGGTGATCGTCTGGGACTCATTTAAAGACGAAAAAATCATGATATCAAAGAAAGGACCAATTTCATTAGCTAAGTGTTACATCGAGTTGATAACCAACACAAGTTTATTTTTTGCGAGACGTCTCTATAAACTAATTTTCAAATTCTAATTTCATATGCGATTGTAAACTACATTAAAAAACAAACAAGAATTTTAGTATAATTGTTCAAACATTATTAGCACGCTGCAAATTGACATGAAATGAGCTAAGCTTGAACGGTCAACAAGAAAATATGGTCAGTTACGATAGAAGCACAAAGACCCGATGACTTCAAATCAGGAATGCGCATGCGAATAAAAGGAGACCAATCTGTTCATCCTAGAATGGGCCAAGGTCGTCCGAGCATCTGTGAAATATTCCATGCTTATTTTATAACTTTGCTCAATTGCGAACTCGTCGGTTCCTAATTGTTAAATTAATTCATATATTCTTCTAAAACACATCTAAATACTTCACCAATTCATACTAATTGCCCTCTGAAAACGTCCGGCTTTTTTGAAACACTGCCGTCTCGCTGAAAGAGTCGAAAACCGCGTTCCCTAACCATAAATTCTCTGTTTGGAGGAAAAGGGCGTTCAATAGCTATTGATCGAGGTATGCTTCGTTGATGAATGTTTGGCAGGAGCTGAGAGATGCACATCTAGTAATGATAGTCCGATGTGCAGCTTGGTTAAGTGAGTGTTAGTGATAACAATAATAATCAATATTTTAGCTTGCACGATTTATCGAATAACAGACACTGAATGTAAATGAGAATGAAATGGAGTGGGTGTAGAGTCTTTCAACTTGGAGCTGGTGAATGGGAAAAATCATTGCGGAGCGTATGGAACCAGCTTGGGTACACGACTTTATCATTCGACCTGACAGGGTCAATTGGTTTCAATTTCCAATCGAATAAGACTCATTATATTGATCCTTCGCAGAAGAAGGAAACAACCGGATGATCATATGAGTTACTGGTACGTCTTCTGCAGACAGAATGAATCGAAGAGAGCATTCTGGCTAAGGCTTATCTTGATTCGTTTCTTGTGACCCTGATCGACAAACGTGCGATCTTCTGTTGTGCACCTGCTGAGCCTTTTTGCCAGCCCTTGAGTACCTTAGTGGACAGATACACTCAAAAAAAGGGTCATTTGGTGATGAATTGAGAAAACAAGTCACGGAGTCTAACACAAATTATTGACATGGTCAATTAAATTATGAAATCTCAATAATGATATGAATTTGATCATTGCTACATCGTAAATTTGAGCATTGCAAAGGGGTTCACCTTTTGTCCTCTCCATGATATGTTTATTTTTTACAAGTTTAATTTCATACGAATATACACTTGCAAACAGCCGATGACTTATAGAAACGCTTCTATATCGTCACGAAATAGTACGCTATTGCCGAAACACAGCAATCAGAATAATTTAATTTTGGTCAAAGAAATATTCAGAATTCAAAATAATCTTGGTCCTTACAACTTATATATTCGGCAACAAACTTTTCCTCATGGGACAAAATTTAACAGACTACATTAGCAAAAAATCGTTTGCTAGCCCTGTTTTTATTTGCACGTAAATGGTCTCGTACTTGGCAAGTTCTGGTTCGAAAGGTTCCCAGCAACCAATCCCGACTTGGCAGAAATGTTTGCTTGGAACAAGAGGTGGCCGGATGTGATTTCTGGTGTCCAACTCAGGCATGGTAATAGCAGCTACTGAATGCTGATGAGAGTCCCTACGCGATAAAAGCGGACACGAACTGGTTGTGGAGTGTGCCAGGAGTTGATTGAATTTCCATAGTTTCCATTTTTGTATTTGATTTAGTCTTTCCTTTAACTTGAGAGATCTGTTCACTAATTTTTCAAAAGCATTAATGGATGCACACGTCATTTCATGAGTACATTCTAGGTGCGGCTCATGATTTTAAGTGAATGGAAACAGAAGTGGCACGTTTACACGCATCCCCAATGACCAGTTGAAAGACAACAACTGAAATAATTTGTATCTAAGTTTTATTTTTGGGGTTTTCTGTTGGTATGCATTCAATTTATCCATATTTATTGCTTCATAAATCAAATTGTCGAAATTCAAAAATTAACGTGCTCGATGATAAGCTGAACATTATTTTTCTAATTGGATTTATCGAATTACTTGAGAATTTTCAGCTTTCCAAGAATACTGTTTCGTATTAGGATGGCGTTTAAGAAGCAACAAAAAATAAAACAGTACCATGCCATTTTAACACGCATCAATTCAAATGAGCCAGAAATAGCTAATCAATGTATTTTTAACTACATCATTCTCAATATTCAGAATGCTCAGCTTCTGTCACGTTATTCAAAACTGCCCCTTAGCATCGTTAAATAATGATACTGCTCAACCTAAGCAACAGTTTGGCATTAAACAGCACCCAGCATTGGATAAACATTTATGACTCTTGACCAACAAACAGTACATAAATTGAAGGCATTCAAGTATCACTGTAGTTACGTTATTTCGTCAATGTCACGAGATGACACTAGGGCACATTGTGCCAAGCTACTTACAATATTAGTAGGCTTCGCCACTGAATAATATAAACTTAACCTTTAAGGATTTAAGGATTTAAGAATTCTAAAGCATTAAAACTGTAGACATTGAAGACCACTGAAAGGTTATCACTCAGACGAGGCTTTGTGTGGCCCCCCACCATCAACCTAGCTGTTGCCGTTCATACCAAGTGATGTACCATGAAATAATTTGGCAGCATGGACGATTTTTTTGTAGTTCAACTTCATGAACAACGCTGATAGATTGTGAGAATATTCTACTGGAACCATCTGGAATATTTTAAAAGAACACGATAAATAGTGACAATACGCACGGTTATTTCTCGTAGGCCTCGTGACTTATATCAACAGTTGATTCAACATTGTTCTGCGAGGTAATTCTAATGAACGTTCCCAGCAACTCAAATTAACCTTAATTCTGATTTTGGGGCCTTCTTTTGATCAAACTCAGGACGGTCGCTGTCCGTCGCAGTTGATTTCACACAATCCGACTGCCAATCGAACGATGCATTTATAGTAACAACTTCTGTAGAGCTCAGCATATTCAATTAGAGGAAACATGCTCTATTCTTCCATCATTGGGCCGGTGATTGCTGTCACTGTTGTAAATGGACCAATGAAAGTCCTACGAAGAGGTCAGTGTCAATCATCGTATGTATATTTCCAAAAAGAAGGCAGTCATCGACAATGGTACTGTCTCACGATGTAGAAGATAATTTGAGGCTCATCGAGGAGATTGCATCCTGGAGAACGTTACTCATATTTTACTAATTGCAAAGTAGGGGCAACGGGTTGCAAAAGGTAATGGAGAGGAAGGAGACAGAGAAGGGGTTCCTATTGAAATGAATAAACTATTTTGATGCCGTACTTCCTAGAATCCTAACATTATACAATCAATTCCTATCACCGACAGTTGCAAGATAATGTGATGTTCTGCATATCATAAGTCAGTTCCTGGTTCGTTATTGTATTTATGGTGTGTGAAGACAATATCCCGCTGTGTCACAAATACGGCTTGCTATTCTTTTAGATTGTGGGAAAATAGCCCTAAGAGCATGGAAGTACCTTCTTAATTAGCATGCCAATTATCGTGACGTTTCAAAGTTCACTGCAATAATAACATAAACAACGAGATTTCAATAGTGGAACAATATGTTTAGTTGCTTTTTAAGTCTTACTTTCCGGACCTCTATTGTTTTGTATGCTATTGTTTTGGAGAGTAGGTCCTAATGGTGACACGGTCCTAACAATAGTAGCTGTTTCAACGCCTCGTGTTGTTGGGAGCGAAGTTGGACTGCTCCAGAGCAAAGCAGTTCTGCTGTAAAAATAAGATTTGGAAGCGTACCATGAGAACGGCGTATCATCGGACAAGAGTACAGACACGCCAGTTTTTAAAAAAGTGAATTGTATTTGGGCGTGGGTCTAAATTCGTTTTGTAGAGACGACATCGCAATCTGCTCTAGAGAAAGCATGTATGTGGTTCAAATTATGACATTTCAACGTACTCTCACATATGTTCTATAATTAAATTTTTCCTAATCATTTTTAATCCCATGCATGTGCATGTGTTGTCTTCAGAAAGTTACGAAGAATAATCTCACCAGTATATTGTACGTGATTGGAGTGATCAGTGTCATTGAACCAAGCACACAAGTAGTAGTGTAATGGTATTAGTGCCAGACTCACGATCGAAAGGTTGTGTGTTCCAGCCCAGTGTGAATCACGTTTTTTCATTCCTGTCAGCACAGGTAACGGACATCAGGACAGCTAATAACCCCTTGGGTTGTGGCATCCTCTGAAGGTTCTCCTTTCAGATGGCACCACAGTCTGGTGTAAGTGGGCTAATTCTAGGTGTGTGTCTGTCAGGCGCTACCGTGTCATGGCTGGCATCACAAACAAGCGTCTGACTGGGTCTCTTGTTCACATGCATATACTTGCACGATCTATGACCCTTTGTAAAAAGCAAAAGAACAGCACCCCGGAATAAAATTTAACATACAAAATTTTCGGAAAAATAAAAGTGATAAGCCTTCCGATACCGGAAGTCCTGTAAAGCCTAGTCCAACCATTTTCATATCACCATCAAGAACTTCATGTCCCTGTTGGTACACTTGTATAAAATGCGAGATTACTTTGGATGGAATATTGTTAAAATCATTGGACATAGCTATTCAGTATCGTTAGTCTAGTCCGACCTACTGTACAATGCACAATGGCATAATCTACATAAATACCCCCGTATCAAATGATGCATGAGAATTATGGGACGGGATGACGCGCTTGTGAAAACTCGTTTCCTTCTGTTATTCATGACTATTATTAGGTGAGGTCCATAACTGTAACAGATTATTATATTTATAATACTCGTTGGTCAAACTTTCCGTACTTCTAATATGCTAGTCCATAGGAGCAATTCAAGTGATTTCCATGACTTAACATACTTCCGACTCTAGACAAAAATGTGTAGCGATGATCAGCCCGGATAACACGAGTTCCAACCACCCAACTAGGCTGCTACAGTCAAGTTACCGACGACGCCCTCAGCTGGCCGTCCACTGCCAAAGTCGCTATCGGTTCAGATAATCTCATCATCTGTTGACTTCCACTCAAGCGGTTCAGGTGGACCTCGACGAGATAGTAAAGACTTCTAGAAACACGAGTGCCTGCATGCGGGGGAGTCACGGGCGGTGGTTTAGCAAGGCCGCGCGAAACATGGAAGACTACATGGGGTGGAATGACTGGAGACTCGCAGCGGTGAGCTTGTGTGTGCTGAGTTTGTGCAGTGTTATTTGCCATTTTCATAGACTAATAGATCAATGTTCCGGCAACATTTACTTGTAAACAACAATGCCGATTTTAGGGTCATGAAGCCCGGTTCGCCAAACAATTTTTATTTGTCCGATCAATGGCAATAAGGTAATCAGTGCCTAATTCCAGAGAAGATGTAGTCGAGGTCTGCTATCTGTGATGAACAAAATGAAGCCAGAATTTGTGTTTGAATGAATAGAAAATAAACATGTTGGTATAGGCTTATAACTGGTATGTACGAGTATATACGTAACTGTAAGCGGAATGCAATCCACCATGCTCTGTATTAGTCACAGGGTTCCTCACGGCACTATTTTAGAGCCACTTTTTTTCTTACTTTTTATAACGATGTAGTTAACACATCGTCCTTCTTCACATACATCTTGTTTCCTGATGATAGTATCTCATATACTTGCATCCCTTCAAACACCATACGTGAATTAACTAACACAATTGAAAGAAACTCCATCATTTGAATAAGCGGCTTATTCTAAATCGATTCAGTCGGGCCATAGTCGTTGTTATCGGCATAGGCACAATCAGCCTCTCATAAAAAAATGACAGAATAGATTTGGCGAAATAGGTACCACTAAATTCCTTGGTGTATATATTGATACAAATCTAACCTTCAAAAGTCACATCGACAGCATAGGAGCTGAGTTCTCATGATTTGTTAGCGTCCTATAAAACTAAATTAATTTCTCAATTAATTTGTCCTTAAAAACGTGTATTTTACGTTGTTCCAACCATTCCTAATTTACGGGATCGAAGCTTGCTTTAGAACAGATTAAGCATAGGCTGATAAAATATGTGTACTGCAAAGAAAGCTATTAGAGCTATAAATAACTTTCCGTTCAGTTCTTAAACGAATAATTATTCATTGCAACGATGAATATCCTGAAAACTGACCTATACGCATTCGAAATATTTTACTGAAACTATGATCAAGATCCATTCAAGTCAATCAGGAAATTATCGTGTGTACACAATCATAACAGTTTTAGAATGTGGTACTTGCTGTCCTCACCTTGCCGTCAAAATGTATATTTTTCAGTTTTAAAACCCCCCAAAAATACCAGTGCAACAGTGAAACTTCGTTTCTAAGCAGAAGAATTACCAGTGCAATAACTCTTGCGTTATATTGATGCAACAAATATCATGGTAAATACGAGTCTTATTTCAGTTAGTATCAGATATCGATTTGCCTCGGTGATGTTCCAGGTTTTATATTGTTTAGTTAAAAACGTTAGGTTAGTTCGTAAGTGTTAATTTGTCTCGCACGCTCACGATTGCATGAATAGGGATTCAATTTTTTTCTTGTACTAAATTAAAGATAATGCAAACTGTACAATTTGTTATATCAATATAAGTAATCCATATCAGTGATTTTGCTGCTTCTTGGAGCAGCAGGTCTTACAGTCAAAGTCACTACGTCATGGAGAGCAGTCGTGGGTGCGTCGCTCTCATCGCTGCATTCGAACACTCTTCCTACTGCACCTGTTCGGAACAACTTTCACCTATGCATTTGGAACAATGCCACATCTTTAGAGATCTCAGTGATTTCAAATTTTGCCCATCGGCTGAAGAGTTCATGGTCGGTTGTGTTTTTCCTATTATAGTAGAGTAATAAAATGGTGTCTCAAGCTTCAGTGTTTCACTTTTTGAAAAGCCATAAACAACCGAAACTGTCTGTTCTTGTTTCGTTATAACTTACCGTAGTCCGTTACCTTATTAAAGACGGAAATAATTAAAAAGTATGTATTATTTTTCACTGTATTCATTGTATACATTATCAAATCATGATCTAATATCTGGTAATTGATGTCGGCCACACCAATCTTTTTCTGTACTTTGTTGGAAATGCTATTTGAAGCCGTACCGGGTCGTTTTCCTATCCCATACGGACTATTAAAATCCTTGCACATTGATGAATGGTTGCCTTGTCCGCGCTTTTCAGGCAATTGCTTTCCCATACAAAACGATTTTTTTTGTTCATATCATTTTGTACTTAAAGATGTTACCCATCCTCAAAAATTTAATAAATAAAATACTAACAATTTCAAGGTGGTTATTTATTCATGTTTGTATAATGTGGTGACTAAGCTGCCCTTGTCGGCGAGGGCCGCTTACTTTGAAGAACGGAACCTGGATTACGCATACTCTGCATACAAAACATGATAACAATAACAACCTTTGTCCATTCATCAGTCTCTTAAGCCTATCACTAACCAAACAAAAATTAGCTAGTGAGTAATTAAGAGGAAACGATCGATGGTCGACGCTGTTGAAGCTTAGGTGATCATGACGCGACTCTGGCCACCCAGAAACGTGAACAGTAGATGCCTATTCCTTAGGGTCCAGTTTGCCTGGACGACGGTCGCGCAAGTATCAGTAATACTATAGTATGTGCTGCAGAAGTTACAATCGATCTTCATTTGAGCTGCCTCTGATGAATACCAGTGACTCTCGAGGCGGCGCCTGCGGGAGAGTAATGATCGCTCATGCGCCCCAGGGACAAGGCCAGGGAGAACGAGATAGGCTAAGGAGGCTCCACCATAGCATGAATGATCACTGGTCAAAACTGAGAAGCTCAGAACACTAGTGTGGAGAGTTTTGGCTCAGTACAGGAGCGATTAAAGGTCAGGAGAGAAGGACTCAGTAGAAGGATCACGTGTGTGGAGAGATGAGTTAAGTACAAGAGTAGTCACTTGTGAGTACAGATAGCTCCGAACAAGAGCAATCACTTGTGAGGAATTACAAACAGTTACAAGGAATACGAGATTCAACGAGATCATTCTTCCCATCCTTTATATATCCTCTAAAGTGAATTTTTGGAGTCTCCATCGGGAAGGACTCATCTCTTACCGTCACCCAAATATCTATGTCGCATGTAAGCTACAGGCCGGGGTAGCATACATGCTCTGTCTGTGCCCCTCCACCCCTCATTGATAAGAGTATGGGGAAACAGTGTGACTAGAGGTTCTTGACTAGAGGGCTTCTCTCTTGTCACACTGTGATGGCGCTGGGTATGTCGTGTCGTGAAGAGATACGATTCAGCCTCTCTCACCATGGGCAGGGGGCCAGCTCCTCGCTGTCTGTCAGAAAGAGTTCTGTCCATCTAGATTTTACCAGAGCAGGTTGTGATCGGAGGTCGTGTTGCGCGTGTGTGTGTAGTGATCGGAGTTCGTGTTGTGGATAGTGTTGGGGACTGCACAGGGTAAGCCCTGCTAGCCCACCGTGCCCGTCAAAGCAGCCTCCACCTCCTGGATTAATACAAGAACGATCACTTGTGAGGAGAGGGCAGTTCAGTAAAAAAATGATCCGTGAGGATAGGGCAGTTTAGCACAAGCACGATCACTGGTGAGGAGAAGGCGGCTTAATTCAAAAACGATCACTTGGGAGGAGAGGGCGATTTACTGCATGAGCGATCACTAGTTAGTAAAAGACGATTTAGTACAAGAGCGCTCACGATCAAAAAGGAGGGAGGACGGCTTAGTAAGGGTGACCACTGTTGTAGAGAGAAAGGATCAGAACAAGAGCCTCCACTGGTGAGGAGAGAGGGGCATAGTAAAATAAAACACCGGTGTGGAGAGACGTGCTCAGTACCAGATCAACCACTGGTGAGGTTAGAAGGGCTTAGTACAGGAGCGATCTCTTGTGTGGAAATAGGGACCCAGAACATGATCATTCACTGGTGAGAAGTGAAGTGCTAAGTACAAGAGCGATCACTTGTGAGGAGAGAGCGGTTCAGAACAAGATTAATCACAGGCGAGGAGAGAGAGTGGTTCAATGGTCTAGAATATAAAAAATGGAGACACACAAAATATACGTGGTTTCACTTTACCTGAACATAAATAAGTGGGGATATAATTCCCCGCTTTGGTACTTGGCTTAAACATGATCCATGCAAGATTTTGCCAGGTTCGCTGTGCTGTTAGGACAGGGCAGTGACCCATCATTATTACATGCCATAGACAAACAGGCCAAATTTGCATATAATTTATTACTAATTAATCATTCCTATTCAGCCTTTTTAAAAGATCCTAACTTTTAAGGGCCAGTCCAGGGGGACTGTTCGAGATTCAGCTAAGGTGTCCTCTCTTGAAAATAATTAATTAGAAGGTAATTCGATGCGTGTTATCTGTGCATCAGAGAATCTCTTAACTGTTTTTTGATTCATAAATTAATTCGTATTTTTGTTGAACTATGTAAACTGCAGGGGATTCCCTTTAATCACTTCATGCACTATGAAGGAAAATAGAATCCCAAGTAGCTCAATTAGGTTTCCTACTGCAGAAAGTCGTCGGAATTTATTCATAAAATGTATTCTACATAGAACAAAAAATAAACTAACCCATTCATCATTCACGAACGAACTAAGTACGAATGATATATTTTAAAATTTATTAGTGAAACAAATACAGTTTTTGACCCACTCTGGTAAGAATTGCATGCAAGATTTATTAACAAGTTGAGCATCCTACAGGATGCGTAGAAAAAAACTTTCAGAGTGTCATCGTAACATACATATCACCATTGGTTCTTCAGTATAAACATCTATTAATGATCTGTGTGTATACGTCACCATAACAGGAAAAGACATGATTATAAAGATTTTTTGGAAGCTGACCATTAGTTTTCTTCCATTCAACATCAAATAGGTTTAGTGAATGTTCGTGCGGGACTCCGTGGGCCGGTTATGTGTTCCAAATGAGTTAACGGAAAAACACTACAAAACTCCCTTGTATTCCTGTTATTTTGATTCCCAAACATGTGTTGGAATACAACGTCAACCATTTTTTCAACGTTTCTTGCTTCATCAGATCATAACAATTTTCCAGGTACTGTTTGCATTGTACTATAAACAATTTACTTAATTTCTAACTCCGTAAAATCATTTTAACTCTGGCACAAATTGTTAACTTCTAATTCGCGTGCTCTTGCAGTCGAACTAGTTATGGGTTCACCAATGAAATACAGTCATACAAAAAACAATATATTTTGTAGAAAGGCTGGAGCTGTTGTGTAAGGAACGCGTCCCTCCATAATAATGACAACCTGGTTCGTAACCTTCTTTTGTATATCCATGGAACTGCTTATGCTATATATTCAAATTAATGTTTTGCAAAAAAATCTTTTATGCCCTGTCTACAACGGGAAAAACACGATTCTTTTCTTACGTTGTACAAGGTATTGTGCCAGGACAAATCTTCTTAATGAGCTTAATTAATCAAAATTATTCCGAATGTAAATATACGTTGAAACATGATTATAAATAACTTGTTAATAATAAACCGTGCACAAATATTATTACACTAATGAACAGTTATTCATAATTTCAAGCTGTGTGATGAAGCTGCCTATTCGTGTACCCCGAGATGGTGGTATCTCCCTTTCATTTTTCCCAAACCTACTCCCCCGAACACCCATCGACTTCCCGGGGTCTTCAGTCGGCAGAAAATGACGTCTTCACGACCACCGCCAAAACACATCCTGATACCCAAAGAGTCCCGTACAGCGCTGAAACTGACAAGCGAGAAATTAAACAGGTGGTCTAGCAGAGACGACAAGAACAGGTGATTGAGGGGGCAGACTTTGGGGAGCAGGGGTCCACTGTGTAATTGAAAAAGTATTGATTAAAGACCCACGTAACTCCCTTCTTTGGTGGAATTTTGAATTACATTTTTGTCTATTTGCAGAACAATTTTCAGTCTCAATGACACGACACATCTATGTCAACACAATGACAAATAAGATTTATGGTGTCATCGCATTATAATAAATAAAAATCCCATTATCTTACTCCAATGTTGAAGCAAAAAGCTGAAACCGGCGACGAAGTTGATAGATACTCATCCGTCCTTCTTTTTAAATTTCGTTAGTTTTCATGATATGACCGTTAATGGCCGACTAAGAAAAAAGGAATCCACTACATCAAGTTACCTAAATATATTATTTATGAGATTCCCAATAAATATCAAAGACTAGAACAACTGTAACCATCAACAAATTGAAAATAAAATATGTTGAGGGAGTCATTCATTTTTGTAAGCTTAGAACATCTGTGTCCGAGCGTATATCCCATATCTGTTGTACAGTAGCGAAAGAAAAATTGTTAATGCATAGTCTAGAACCGAATAAATAAATTCGAATTTTCCCACGTGGAATTAAACTTCACGTATACATTTTTAATGGTAACATACCTGGACAGAGCTTCTTAATTGATAATATCAATTTAGTTCCTGATGAGCTCAAACATCGAGCGGAAAATGATCATTGAAGATTTTTCTTAGTCTTCAATCTTAAACGAATTTTCTTTCGCTACTTCACGCATCATCGTTTTCACCTTCATCACGACTGTGAATAATTTAAGATCAGGTCTTCCACTGAGCCCAGATTGAAGCAAAACATTTTATGATTTATATGATGAAGCTCACCATAATGCATGAGAAAAAATATTTCAATTAATAGGCCATGCATATATATATATATATATAC